>MU227866.1:688994-699692 GCA_018584345.1 Thuja plicata | reverse complement strand
ATATCGATTTAATTATATAAGTTTATATTACTCTAGTTACTTAAGCTTCACTTAGGTACATTATTAATTAATAATGTGCAACCTAGTTTTCCTTTAGGGTTTCTTTCTCACCTTTTATAAGGTTGAGTTTTGTACTTTTTCATTATTCTCTTATGCATTTTTCTCAAATTTTCGAGAGCAATATTCTTCTGTCTCCATATTTTCTTCTCTTGTGACAGGTTATTGGCAAACAGAGTTTCTTGGGTTGTGTAGAATTGAGTTTGATCAATTCTTTCAGAACATCCATTATAACTATTCTTGCAGATGTTGTAGGAACATTCACAAAGTACAATGTTGTAGGAAGAAACTGTAACTTCTATCCGAAATACTGGAAATACTGGAAATGCCGAAAGTAAATCTAATCTACTCTAATCTATTCCACCTCCCAAGTGGACCCCCTTGGTTGGTTTCTTCTAATCTATTAACACAGAACGTAAACCAAGAATTACTTCATTGTATTTCAAAAACTCATTACATAAGAACAATACATGAAACTTAAAATAACCTGCTATAAGATATACCAGTTTTCTTCCAAAAAATTTCTCTCTCTAACTTTCCTCTAACTACAAACTATCGGTGCAATCCCTATAAATAGAGGATCGAACACTTATTACAAAACAAAAAAGAAACTATCTTGCTAAAAACATGCTAGAGAAAAAGATGGAAACACAACAGCCCGCGGTGTGGATAATAAAGCTTGGGCGACTAGTTCAACATAATAAAGTGCAGAGGGAATATAGCAGCACTACATCCCCGCATCTTGGAATAGTGGCTCCTCCATTGTAGCAGTTGTGTCTCCTGGTGCTGTGATGATCACTCCGCCGTAGCTGGTCCAAAATAGTCTTCCTTGAATGTTGTCAAGCACTCTCCAACCACTTCCTTCCCTGACAAGTTAGTTGTGATGCAAAAATATTCATGCAACAAGCTTAATCAAATTAAATCCAGATATTAGAACATATATTCTGATGGTTATATGAAATACTGCACTATATGTATAATATTGGCAAAATATGTCACAAATATCTACCCATGGTTTATCAATTCTAACTGGACTTTATCGCAAGTTTTAACTGGCTAGGTTCACAAATGTCTTGACAGAAATTAGAACAGAGTACTTAAAATTATACAAAATAAAGGCAATAATTTGGCCTCATTGCTACTAATGCTCAATTTCCTCTTACCGAGCTCGGCATCCTTCAAAGGAATCAAAATAGACTTCTACCCATCTGTCATTATAGTAAAGGAATTTGTTTTACAATCATGAATAGCCTCTCTATCATACTGCCAAGGTCTTCCGAGTAAAACATGATAAGAACTCATCTCCTTAATGTCACATACTACTTCATCTCTATAAGTACCAATGTAAAAACTCACCATGCACTGCTCCTTCACCTCTATTGCATGACCAGCTTGTAACCAACTTATCCTATAAGGACAAGGATGCCTCAATCTTTTCAAACCAAGTTTCAGAACCATCTCCCCAACAACTAGGTTGTCGACACTTCCTCCATCAATAATCACCTTACAACATTTACCACCAGACTTGCACGCAGTTCTAGAAAAATTCTTCCTCTGACAAGAATCATCTTGCTTCGAGGGTAGTAAAGTTCTCCTAAGAAAAATATTCACACCCTCCACCTCAGGTTCATTCTCAGTAACCTCATTCACCACAACATTTCGGTGACTACCGACCTTCTTATCTGCATGTGGACATTCAAATGACCGATGTCCTTCTTCTCCATAGTTATAACAAGTACCTCTGAATACACCTCTACCTGTCTTTCTCCTCGGTTCAACGGGTTTCGGTTCATCTTCAACTTTTGATTTATCCTTTACCAACTATTCTTACTTCTCCTTCCCTCAAGAATTAGCAAAATGTCTTCTCTTCAACTTGTCTTCTGCCTTCAATGCATACTGATAAGCATCTTCTACCAAGTCAATCTTCAACATACCAATCTCATCCTGGATATTGAATTTTAGACCATTAACATACCTAGCCACCTTTCCTTAGAAAGTTTTCTATGCCCAGACCGAATAGTCAATTTGTAGAACTCCTCGGTAAAATCTTCCACATTCATCTCCTTCTGTTTCAGATTTTGCAATTTCTTGAATAGCTCAAGTTCATAGTCAACAGGAATGAACTTAGCTTTCAGCTTTTCCACCATCAAACTCCACCGATTGATCTTCATCTCACCTTCTTCTTCTCATTCCCTCTGCAACTCTTTCCACCATAAAGCAGCATGTCCCTTCAACTTAGTCTATGTCATCCTTACTCTAAGTGGATCTTCAATGTCTTCCAGCTCAAAGTAGTCTTCTAACTCACTGATCCAATCAATCAGGTCCTCAGGTCTCAATGTACCTGAAAAATTAGAAACCTCCATACAATAGTTTGTACTCCACTAAGCTTTAGATCTCTAAAACCAATCATATTTGTCTCCTCCAGATCTCTCTATCTGATCGGCTCTGTCTTCTCCACTAGATCCAACAACTTCAAAATCTTCATCAACTTCTTCATAACCATCATCCATTCTAGGACCTCTATGCAATCCAATATTTTTGATACCTTCTATGATTTCATTTTTCATCGCTGCCATCTCAGATCTGAATCTTTCTTTTATCCTCGCTTTCACCTCCTTAGAAAGATCTGCAATCACCCTAGGTTCCACTCTTCTCGGAGGCATCTCTCCAGATCTTTGAAAACCCTAAGCTCCGCAAGAAGCAAACCAACATCTCTGATACCACTTGATGCAGTCCAAGCTCATAGGATCCAATGAAGGACTGCCCAAACTTGCAGCCAACAACAAGAACACACAGCGGAAACAACACAACACAAGATATATCAATATCAACTTTATATTATCTCAGAATGCAACATGTCAGGCTGTAAGGCCTTCCTAGTAAGGGCCAATTACAACAACAGATTCAACAAGATCTCGTAGGGTACAACTTTATCCATCTACCCTATAGCTAAGTGGAAGAAACTAGATCTAAACTTGTGCTCGCAAGCCACCGAGCAATCTGCAATCTCTATCTACCAACATACAACTATCTGCAGCAACATAACATCATTCAACTTTTCATCTTACTCTTCCATCTTCTATCTATCTTCCAATGCCTCTGTCTCTCTTCTATCATGTCTAAACATAAACCAAAACCATCTTTTATACACACTTGCCACAAGTCGGCCTGTAAATAACAATTAAATGACCAAGTCGACCATACACTCTATAATGAAAAGATCTTAAATGCACCAGTTGGCTGTAATTAATAAAAAAATACATAGGAGAATGCACCAACACAGATTTAGGTCTACACAATATCCCAATGAGGGACTACACATTAATTATGCCACAGAAATTAAATGCAAAAGTCGGCCAGATCACGATAAACAACTCAGGAAGAGATCATCAAAAAATATCAACCACTCGGTAAAAGCATACCCAAGCAACAGAAACCAACTCGAGGAAAGCATACCCGAGCAACAAAAACCAACTCGGGGAAATTATACCCAAGCAACAAAAACCAACTCAGAGAAAGCATACCCAAGCAACAGAAACCAACACGGGGAAAGCATACCCGAGCAGCAGAAACCAACTCTGAGCAGCCAACAAACACCGAGACCCATTGGTAAAGCAAGACAGAAAGAGTACCAAAGCAACAGGGTAACTAAGCACTTAATTTCCATGGCGTAATTAATGTGGAGTCCTCCATTGCCTTCATTGCTCTATCCTATAGGGCTAGGCCCATAGTGGAGACAAAGATGAGTCCTCATTGGAGCTAAGAACTAATTCCCATAATTTTAAACCTAATAGGGAGGATTTATGTGATCTGTTAGGCATGGTCAGGGAGACCTCTATTGATTCTTTTTCCCTTTTTAAATGGCTTTTCCATGAGATAAAAGAAATAAAGATTAAATAGAGAGCTCTTTCCAGTAAGCTGGATGTTCTTTAGAATTATGTTGCTGGGATTAATCCTGGGAATGATAGGGCTTTGTGTTAGAGTCTATGGACTCTATGGAGGAGAAGAATTCGGTTGAGGATTGTTTGAAGAGGACAATTGTTTCCCTTGATAAGATGAAGAGTGATTATAAGACAAATTTTTCTCGTCATGAGGACAAGGTCAATAATGTAAGGTTTTTCTTCAGATTGTGCTCAATCAGAGCCACAAAAGTATTAAGATCACTTTTGAGTCCATGAACAGGTTGGTGGAAATTCTAGAGAAGGTGCAGCTCAAGAAACAGGTTATTCAGATAGACCAAGAGACTCGGGTCCAAGAAAAAGGACCAGAGGCAACCTTAAGATGAAGGCTAAGAGAACTTCTCTAAAATATAAAGACTTGAATAAGGCCGTGCAGGAGATGTCCAAGCTCGAGGTGGAATTTTTTGAGGTTCTTAAGAACCTGGGGCGATCTACTCCTCCTTCCTAGTTTTTTTTCTTTCATGTTGTTTGTTTTTGTCGCTTTGCTAGGATTTGGCTACTTTTTTAACTATCTATCTTATAGGTAGCTTGTTGGTCTTTGGTCATGTTTTTTCTTAGTTTCTTTGATGGTGTGTAATGCTTATCTTGTAATCTCTTTTTGTTAAAGGGTTTTGGGTCCCTTCAAAACTTGGTTTTACCGTAATCAAAAACCTCATTGGAAAAAACTTAAAAATTACCCCTCATAATTATGGGTTGACGTATCAATATGACTAATTACTCCTTCGTAATGAGAAAAAGAAATCAAAAGAAATAAGAGAAAACTAACTTTAGTGGACGAAAATCAACAATTAGCCCTTCAACTTTATATCTAAGGTACACTTCAGATCTATAATTAATAGATATTTATATAATGATGCAAGACATTTGAAGTTATCTTAATCATTTATGTCTACAAAGTGCATCTAGTCATCATTGTTCTATGTGCCAATGCGACTACCTTGAGGAAAACATATTTATCTTCTAAACATTGATAGTCATATTCCATGAACATTATCTTGTTATTTCATGGGGTTCAACACTTTGCAAGTTTCAAACAAACTTTATATTACTATCAATTGATTTAAATTATCTTTATTTAGTTACAAGTTAAATATTTTGCATCAAACCTTTTCTAATTAGAGTTTCATATTGATATCAAATTGATTTAAATTTCCTTAAAGAAATGTGTCCTTCATGACTGCGATGATTGTAGGATATGCACAAAAGTAATAAGTCAGCGCCCATAATTGCAACCTTCATAGAAGAATCTATCTGAGAGATGGAACTAGAATGCATAGGTTATGGGAATGAGAATGGACTTTTCAGAAGACCATATGTACAAAGTTAGATATTTACAAGGTTATGTTACTACCATATTTACAAGGTTGCATTACTACCATATAAGACTTTAGGTGTTTTGAGGTTTATAAGATGATGAATGTTCATCTACTTTGAAATTCAAAACCTCCAAATTAACAAGTTCTTATTGACAGCATAAATGCCTATGGGCAACCTTTTTTGACATTGGGGTTGCCTTTCTTGACCTTGTAATCCTTATTGACTTTGCAATCCCATATTAAATATATGGTTGAATGTATTTACTTTTGTTGTTGATAGTTGCAGCTCTTTAATAATTTTGTTGTAATGCTGGTGAATATGGTTGAATACTATAATGTCACCTCCCTTTTGGTTTTCTATATAATGGATGCCTTGCCTCTCATTTCTTCAAGGCAATTTGGGGATTTTGCATATTTCTTTGTTTTGTGATCAGCAGATCACTAATTGTTGATTCAGTTGCCTTCATATGGTATCAGAGCCATCTTGAGAAAAATATGTCTTAAGAATCATTTGCAAAGAAAGATAGAAGAGCTTAAAGAGTGCAAGAACAGTGGTTTGTAAATCACAGTTCAATTAAAGTTGCTTATAGAAGTTTGCAACTTAGCTACCAAGAAGAACAAGAGACCAAAAAGCTTATTTATTATAAATTCTTTTTAGTTTGTGTGAGTTGTTTACTTTGTTGTTGCATGGAGTATCATTACAGAGAAAATATATGTCATATCAATAGTGAAAGATTGTTGTTTGAAGTCATTGGAAGGAGCAGACCCATACTTTGTGTGCATACATTTGGGTTTGGAGATATTTCTTGAAGCAACTACAAAGGAGTTAGCAGAGAGTTTGCAGAGAACATTGTTGCTCAAGGATTTGGAACATGCTGAGAGAAGTTGGAAGGATCAAAAGTTGTTTGCCAGTCAAAGGAAGTAACTAGAATAGCGTGCAAATTGTTGTGTAAAATCTATATTTATAATTAAATTTATTTTTTAGGGAAGAGCGCGTGAAATTTTTTATCTTAGTAGAGAAAAAATATATATATTATCACTTTTAAAAGGCAAAGTCTTGTAGCTTTAAAAGTGATAATTACATTATGTAAGTAATTTTCACAAGTAAATTCATTTTTAAAAGTGATGTATCAATATTTTGTAATTAAGTGCACTATCGGTTGTAACCGATACTTTTTTCAAACAATTATAATAAAAAAATCATTTTGTGTGTGGGTCCCATTTGAAGTGTTTATCTAGTGCAATAGCTAGTAAATAAACAAATGAGACAAAACAAGTTTTATTAAGCATTGAGAGCTATGCCACTAAAGGTAGACGAGGGTCACAATCATTCACTTTTTCTGCACATTAGCATGGTCTACGCCACCAAGAGTAAGCTTCCAAATAGTAATTGTATCATTTTAATTCTCCTCTTTTGCAAATGATTACATGTCATGAATACATAGAACGCTTCCTGGAGTTTGACCAATAAGGTCAATCATCAAGAAGCTTTAAGAAGAAGTTAGAGGCATTATAATAAATATAAAAGTAGATTGTTTTTATTTATATTATTATTGAATGTATAATTTCTAATAAATATATTCAAAAATATAAAAAGAAAATATACGTATATAAAATATATTAGTTATTATAAAAATTATAAATATATGCAAAAACATTATTTATATATATATATATATATATATATATATATATAAGCTCCTATTTTGGAAATCGAACACAAGACCATGTTATTATAAAGAAAAGCAGCAACTGCTACACTGCAGACCAATGCCTATATATTTTATTAAGATATTGTAAAGAAACATCTGTAAATGATTTTAAAAACTAAATATTCTATAAAAATGATAGAAAATAATGATGTAAAATAAATTACAAATAAGTTAAATATTAAAGTTATAATTAAATACTTATTTAAATTAGATAAAGGAAGAGCAAAAATAAAGAAAGAAAGGTGAAGATAAATTGAAACAGAAAACCCAAAAAGGGAGGTGGAAGGAAAGAGGAGGAGAAAAGAAAAGGAGGAAAGAGGTGTGGGAGAGAAGGGGATAAAGAAAGTTGAAAAGAAGTGGGGAGGGAAAGACGAGGAGGTGTAAAAAGATTTAAAAAAAAGCGACGGGAAAGTTAAAGCAGGAGGAAGATGAGGAGATTTGAGGTTAGATAAAAAAACATGTCATGAGAAACTTAAAGTTGTAACCTTCATAGCAGTTAAGGTTGTAGATTTCTCGGCAATCTCAAATGAACAGAGAAATACGGGTGTTCTGATTAGCAGTCAATTTCCTGGAGATTGCCAAGAAAACTGAACGAAATGGACACGGGGGGGTAGAGAAATTGGAAAATTCCTCTCAATTTCGTGCATACTGCGAAGAAAGTAGAATAAAATAGACAAGAAGGGCGAAATCTGCTTGCAATCAAAGTGTTTAAATGCAAGCTCAGAGATTGCGGTGTAGCAAAGTTGTGAGGAGGACAGCCAAAATCCACTTGTGTTTGTAAGATGGGGTGCAATAACAAGGAATTACAAATGGGAATTTGAATAGCGTCATGGCAGAGCAGTAGGGCTTTACAATGCTAGACTGAATTCGAAGTCAGAGGTGGGCATATGGAGATGCGAATGAAGGGTGTAGTGTGGTCAATTGAAGCCCTGCCCCTGCCCAACTCCACGGATTACACATTCACCATCATTGAGGTCAAGCCATCCGAATCCTCTCTATATTTACCAGCCAAATTCAAGCTTCTGGTTGTGGTGTTGCAGACATACATGAGGTCTGTGTTCATGGTGGAGGAATTGCTGGATAAATTATATGCCTGCTCGCCCTTCTTGTACTTGGCCCAAATTGATAAGCGGTGGTGGATAATACAAGTTGCAGAGATAACGGGTGTGCAGTGCAAGACAGCCACAGAGGCAACTCACCAGGCGGCGCAAGCGGCGGCTGCTTTTCTTGCTGAGCTCATGCAACCGCTGCCGTGTTTTCGTGGGCAGAATATTAATACAGAGGAGGGCTTGGGCAGCTGCTTTTCTACCGCAGAGGTATGGAATGGGATCGCACAGGCGGCCGTGGATGGAGGGAACGTGCTTCAGTGGTGTAAAGTTCAGGTGTTGGAGATATATAAAATGATTCCCTGTTTTGAATTTGAAGTTGCGCTACAAGACTTCTTGCGAGGGAATGATGTGATTTCTCGAATTGGGCTTCTGAATGACCGTGCGCTGAAGGTGAGCGTGGGATTGGAAGAGGAGATAAGGGTCGATTGCTCTCAGGAGGGAGTCGAAACAGAGACGTCGTTGGGGTTGGGGTCGCTGCTACCGTACATCATCAGAAACTACATCACGACCGCTCTGGAGAAAAATGAGTGCGAAGATGATGGTAAGAATATAGTGGGAGGGGTTTTAGAGCATGTGGTTGGGTACCTGACGTTTATGCCCAGAGTATAATCAACATCCCACATGCCCGTACAATTAGAGAGAAATGTCATAGGATCTAATAGACATCAAGAAGTGTAAGTGCTTATAGGTATGCATGCAAAATGTGGTAAAATACACAAGAAACATCAACTATTTAATAAAATGCTTCACAAAAAAATCACCTTCGACTTGAATATGCATATATTAAAATTTTATATTACTACCA
Organism: Thuja plicata; assembly: GCA_018584345.1. Lineage (NCBI taxonomy): Eukaryota > Viridiplantae > Streptophyta > Pinopsida > Cupressales > Cupressaceae > Thuja > Thuja plicata. The sequence continues at coordinate 690,734 of MU227866.1, read as the reverse complement.
ATTTATTTAAATTATTTCTATTTACTAACAAGTTAAAGATTTTGCATCAATTTGTTTCTAAATCTTAATTTTATATTGCTATTAAGTTGATTTAAATTTCCTAAAAGAATGTCCTCCGTGATTGCAATGATTACAAGATATGGACAAAATAAATCTCCAAGCAAAGATTATTCGAATGTGTAAATCCAAATTCTATAACCTTTGCGGCCATCCTCCCTACTTGATCACCAAAATGGGAGCTTTTGAATAGAGTTTGGACATCCATCAAAACGTGAACAAGAGAGAACTTTTGTTAGATGTTGTTGTTCCATCCATCCAGCCTACGGTTGGTGATATCCATGTTGCAAGTATCCTGCAAATACGCACATCAAAACAAACAAACAAAAAGATGTTGTGTCAAAAACTTAGTTTTTATTTAGGTTTGAGATTTGAATGATCAATATTTTGTTGTGTACCTTTTGCTAGATATGGATATGAATATAATTAGTGTTTTGCATTTAACAAAATATCTTTCAGGCCACCTTAGCCACAAAACTCTATGATATATGCCTCTTTCATAGCACTATGACTTCACAAGCCCACTTCTAGGTCCACCGTGACTCCTCCCTAACCCAGAACAGAAAACTCCCATCAAAACTTAGGCATGACTATTTAATTTGCTATAACAAATACCTTATCAATGCAAATACAAGTGCAAATTCATGAAATTATAAATGCATTACCACGTCTTTCACTCCATTATATTCAAGTAAAAAGTTTCAATGAGTTACATCCAATAAAAAACTACCAACTTAGACATTAAAAAATAAATCTAGTGAGTTTTTTTTAACATGGAATATTCCATCATGTTGTGGTTGTAGAAAATGTCTCTCAACGTAATTATTCATCTACAATGATGAAAGTAAAAGAAAAGTGAAAGCATGATAGGTTCAATTCATTTTTATTACAAATTAAATTTACAATTGCAAGCTTGAGCTGAATTTTTAAAATTAAAAAAACAAAAAAAAAACAAACAATCTATATTAGAAACAAAATGAATGTTCTATTAGATCCATGTAGACATAGATCTTAAGTTCTAAGACACTTTGACTTAAAATTAATATTTGTTTGATATTTAGTCTTAAATCACAAAATGAAATCATCTTTATTGTTTTCATTTATTTTCATAATTATTATATACATGACAATTATATTTGTTTGATCCATTAATTACACAAATTTCTATTAAAAAATATTAATATTTTAGAAAGTACTATTATGAGTTAAGTTTACTTCTATTGCCAAATTTAATTCCTAGCTTTATGGTCTTTTGTTTGCATTTGGTTTTTAATTTAAATTGAAAGATTATTTTTAATGTGCACATAAAATAAATTAATTATTTAACTAATTATTCATCTATTTGTATGCAAAAATTGAATTTTGTTTAAATACTATTAATATGTTTCAAAATAAAATTCAATTTAGTATCTTTGGATGTGTTTAGATCTTTTGGTTTGCATTTGATTTTTAATTTAAATTGAAAGATTCTTTTTAATGTGCACATAAAAATAAATTAATTATTTAATAAATTATTCATTTATTTATGCAAAATTGAATTTTATTTAAATACTATTAATATGATTCAAGAAATAAAAAATTTATGCATACAAACAGTTTATATTAACTTATTAATTTAGGTTGGATTCGGTTATTACTTAAGATTAGTTTTTTTCAATTACGTTATATATATATATATATATA
>MU227866.1:669522-688944 GCA_018584345.1 Thuja plicata | reverse complement strand
TATATATATATATATCTCTTTGGGTGTGTTTTTAAGGAGATCAAATTACAACAATTAATATATATTTGTATTTAACTATTCTTCCACTTTTGGGGGGGAATGTATTTGAATGATAAAACATTAGAATGGTAAAAAAAATAGGTTACGTTATTTAGAGTAAGTAAATACATAGATTGAACTTCGTTTGCTGATTAAATAGATTGAATTTGGTTTGTTGATTAAATAAAATGGTATAGTTCAAATCAAGAAATATTAAATAATTTTTTTTAACATTCTAATTTTATATTAATAATTAATGATCATTTCACATTTTTAAAAATCTAAGTAGTGATAGTTTAACATGTTGGAATGATTGTTACAATATTTGTTGGTTTAAAGTTCATATTTTTAACAATATTGTACCAATAGTTGTGACTACAAGGATGTTAATAGTAATGAAATGTAATCGTTAGATCTAAAGGGAAACCAATTATGTGATGCCACACCATTGCACCAACAAAAACATGATACCTTGACAAAAAAACATGCTGATATTGAACATCATATTTAATAATGTGACCCTAAAACCTTAATTTAGAAGCAATCAATTTCCCCTAAAAAGTTTTAATTTAATTTAATTTTTTTTCAGAAGGATATTAGTCTAGCTTTAAATTTTATTAGCGCACGGTAAAGGCAGGATTGACATTTTTGCAGAGGACTATAATTGTACTTTTGAAGCTATCTTCTACCATTTTCCACGCGTTAATTAAAATACTAACAAATCTGAGATAAGGTTTTTTCCACGCGTTAACTAAAATACTAACAAATATGAGATGAGGTTAACTACTTTGAGCATGACAATTTCCTAGCTATTACCAGGAAAGTGGAATTGCAAATAAATTGAGAATGTGGTTGGAGCCAAATTGCTTAAAAAATAAGCAAAAAGATTGCGGTGTAGCCAAATTGTGAGAGGAACAAGTATAATGAACTTGTTACAGAGGCCACTAGTTTTTCTGCTACAGAGATATGGAATGGAGTTGTACGGGCAGTCTCTGTTATTTGTCGGTGAATCCGCTGATGAAATACAAAATGTATAGCTGTACGATCATTTATGTAAGTTTACGTTTACTTTTAATCCTTTTAAGGCTTTGGGGTAACAGGTTCGTAATCAATATGACTCGTCCCTTTTGCTCCACAACTAAGAAGAAATTTAAAGAAATAAGAGGAATCTAAGTTTATTGTACAACTATTAAAAATTTACTAATCATAATTTAGGCTCTGTTTGTTTGCGGGAATATGAGTGGAATTGGCAGTGGATTTTTGAGTTTTGAGCCAATTTACTGTTTGGATTGCAAAATTAAAAACTTGGTTTGTGTTTTCGAATTCTCATTTTGGGTGAACTTTTAGAAGTTCCACTTCCACTCAAATAGGTGGAATTCAAATAATAAACCCCGAATTTATTTTTTACAGGTTGGATTTTATATAGTGTCGGGTCGGCAGCGTCCATTTCGGCGTCTATTATTATTTTAGTTTATAAAGGTGACATTTAATGATTTATATTTTATAAATGTGACAACTTTTTTATAACGGTTTTAAATCTAATTCTAATTCTAATTTTGAAAATGGCAACCAAACGCAGAAGATGGATTGTCTCAGTCATCTTCCAGGTCAACAAAATGGTCCAAACTATCTTCCGAATACACAAAACCAGAATTTCAAAACCTTATTTTGAGATAATCAGGTTTTGAGTCAAATTCCAATTCTGCAAACAAACAGGGCCTTATGTAAAATGTTTCCGCTTACATCTTGTGCAGTTTATCAACTTTTTTTTCATGTCAAATGTTTCAGTTTCATTATACGAATTTTGTTATCATTGACAGTTGTATTTTAATCCTCTGATAGTTTATATTGTTTGTAAATTTGCTTGGTTTAATATTAGCAATCGTGGGTACACCGATAGGAAATTTTCTGTTTATTTTTTTATAGACATATTTGTATTACATATAGTCCATCGGTTGTCCATGTACCATTGAATCAATTAGACAACAATAGGTATCCACTGACAAAGATCCAAACACTATCAATATAAAGATCTCTGAATTAGGAAGATAAGCAGACTCTAATACCAATAGACTCATGTAATATTTGTAATAAGGAGAGAAGAAGAGCAATATGGAGAAATAGTGATAAAAAGAGGGGCATAAATTGCATATTAGTAGAAGTTTATAGTATAATGTATGTATTTTTATTTTTATTTTTGTAACTTGAATGTTATTAGAAGTTTATAGCATCATGTATGTTAATAAATTTCTTGTCTAACTTGCCTATTATTAGAAATTTATACTATCATGTATGTTAATAAGTTTTATTATAACTTGTGTCTTCTAGTTCTTCAACTGGTACAAATACTACTCTTTTAAGACGAAAGTTGTGAGTTCACATGGACATTGATAAGATGCTTTTATGTCTTTAGTATAGTAGCTTCTCAATTGGGTAAGAGATATGTATATAATATAACTATATTGTTAATAGTTTATAAAATAATTATATTTTTTTTAACATCTAAACAACCTCATTTTAAATTTTTACTCTATTTTACATATAAATATTTCATGACCATCAAATATTAATTCTAATATATATAAATATTTAAATAAAAAATCTAGGTTGTATCTACCACAAGGAATATAAAGTGGTCACTCGTGACTTGGTGATTTATCACAAGAATCTCCATTCAGTTGAGCTAAGCCCAAACTCTATTATATAATTTATTATTAATATATATGTGGTAATATATATTATATGTGTATTCTATAATTAGATGGACTCCCGCATAGTGATTCCAATGATTCAAAGCTCTAATCAAAAGCTAATGATTACCCATAAACAAATTATATAATTAGTATTGTATATATATTATAATTACTATTATATTAGATATGTTATAGTATAATATGTATTGTCTTTTATTTCTATTAGGAAACTTTATTATATCATAATTTATGAGAAGAATACTCGTCTTTTATAAGTTAAATATTTTCGGCATTTAGTGTGTGTTGTTTTAATATATGACACAATATAATGTAATTGATGTATTATGTTCTTTGCTTTTACTTGCCATATTAAATTGTTTTGCTAGTCTTGGCTTGCTTCTTTAACTCTGTGTGTAGTGATAAAACGAAGTGTGATGGAGGGAAATGCTATGTTTTAGGTTACTTATATAAGTAGAGTTGATATTTCAAAGCATGTCTTGTTTACTTTTTTCTATTTTAGTATTCAGTATATGGATGAAAAAGTTCAAAGAAGCTAACATTGCCGCTTATGAATGTTTAAGGTCTGTGTCTTTTCTTGTGCTAAATGGTCACTTTTATACCTAAATTTAAATTGAAAAAAAGAATGAATTAAATCTCACTCTTATTTGGGTATGTCAATCCATCCCTCATATGAACATCCAAAATTTATTACTTGTGAGAAATAGATCAATAAAGGAGCGATCGAATTGGAAAATGCCTTATTGTTTAATATTTCATGTAAATCTGACTAAGTATTTTCTCTGTTTTTTTAATCTCTTTAGAGAGAGAGAGATTGTTAATTTGTATTATTATTTTAAAATATATAATATATTATAAAAAAAGATAAGTAAATAAAGATTAACTATATTATATGTAAATTCATTTATTTAACATTTTATATGAATAAGCTTGATCTAGTTAACAATAAATTAAAATTGAGAAATTTATGTATATTATATTTTAGTATAATATACTTTAATTTTATAAATATGAAAAATTACGAACACATAATATTTTTTCATAAATATAAGTATAATTAAAAGTTGTGGAGGATCAATCAGGGGAAATTTTTGTCTATTATTTGCATATATTTGTGCAGTATATGAGGTCGATTGTTTGGCTATTTAGAAAATGATGTTGTTTTTGCAATTTAAAGTGTCAATAAAGAAGTGATAGATTCAAATCAATAGGGATCAAAACACACTTGAAATAAAAATTTTGAAGTAGGATAATAATTAGGCATCATGTTACCAGTAGGTTCATGTTATGTTTGCAATAGGGAGAGAGAAAGGGTGGGAGATACTAATGGAGGAGAGAGAGGGAGGGGGCAAATATAGTAAGAGAAGAGTGAGAGATAGATAGAGATAGAAGAGATAAATGTGAAGCAAATATATGCATATAGAGGTATAGAAGAAGGTGAGGGAGAGATAAGACATGTCGAGATAGAGGATGAAAGATGGAGATAAAGAATGAGAGGACAAAGGAGAGAATAGATAGAGAGAGGTAGAGAGAGATAAAATAGAGAGATAGGTGGATAGAGAAGGAGAGATGGAGTGAAAGATATAGAGATAAGTAAATATATCTACAAGATATAGGTGGTGAGAGATGGTCAGATGGAGTGATAAAGATATATATCTGAGAAGATGCAGAGGGAATGAGGAGGGATAGATAGAGAGATAGGGAAACAAGAAATCAAAGAGAAGAAAAGATAGAAAAATAGAGATGAAGAGAGCGACAAAGAAATGGGGGATATGGATAGAGAGAGATAGAGGAAGAGGAAGATATAGAGATATATAATAATAGAAAGAGAAAGATTGATGCTATCGGATTTCCACAATCCATATTCAAATTTCTACTTGGAACTTTTAAATTTCATCTTGATGATGAGTCACAAATTATGAATTAAAATGTTGACTGTAAAAATTCCTACACAATCTAATCTACAATATTATCATGCATTAATTAGAAAGAGAAAAATATAAAGATATATGTGAAAATAAATGGAGAGAGAGGTAGAGATAGAGATAGGGAAAGAGATAGATAGATAGAAGGAGATAGGAGAGAGATAGGTAGAGGAGGTAGGACACAAGAAGGGGGAGAGGGAGATAGATATACAAAGAGTGAGAGATAGAAGAATAAGTTAGAGAGAGAAAGAGATCAATATCTCTCTCTATATCTATGTCTCCCTCTATATCTCTCTATTTCTCTTTCTCTATGCCTATATTTGTTTCTTTCTCTATTGTTGAGATATTATTCAAATTATGCATATATGTGCTAGCATTAATGTTTTGTCATTGATGTCAACATATTCATGTTGTTGGAGATAGTGTTCTTGGTTAGTTCAGTTAGATGATTTCTGTTGTACGGATATTGTATTGAATATCATATGTTGTGAAGTTGGTATTGTGTTTATGGATGTCTGTACTTGATTTAGTTCAAGTGGTAGAGGATCATATGATGATTTGAGAGAGTTATGATGGATTTATTAGAGACTACTATTTTGGTTATTTTGTAAGTGACTGTGTTTCAGTATTTGGATCGGTGTGGACTAGTTTGGAGATATTCTTTATTGATAACCCGGTGGTGAGTTGAGGACATGGATGTGTGTCCTCAGTTTGAATGATTCGTGATTTGGATGATGGCAAGCTATTTTTATTTTATGACAGTGGTTATGGTTCAGTGTTCCTGATGAATTGTGAAGAGATGAGTTTGATTCATGAGACAGATATGTTCCTGTTGATGTCATGGTATTTCATGTTTTGTGCTGATGTTTCTTGATCATGTAGTATTCACATTGGTGGATCACATTGGGTTATGTGATTGGAATTGAAGATTCCTCATGTAACGTGTTGTTCTTGTTGTTCTTGGCCGACTTGGTGGCCTAGCATCTTGCAATAGATTGTAGCATGATTTAAGGAAATGGAGCATGTTTAAGATTGTTGTTATGGATCATTTCTATGTCTTATCTGATATTCAATGGACCGTATTGAGTATTGAGTTGTAATTTATTGATATTTTGTATTTAGGTCCCTAGCCAACCTAGTTAAGATAAATTGATGTAATATATATAAATATGTAATAATTTGTAATTGTGAAGTAGTGCCAAAGTGTACGAAGGTGAAAGCCAGTGTGGGATACCTAAGAGAAGAGGCATGAGTGGAATCTGCAATTGAGGTAGATAATTGTTGTACTTCATTGGAACTATTTTGGCATATTAAATATGTTGTTTTTCAGTTTGTGAGCTTGGAAAGTATGTCCTCTATGTTTTGAGATCAAAGATTTTTGTAAGGCAGTGAGCCTTCCTTGGGATTGAGATCCTTATTGTATTTGAGTAGTGAGCTCTAGGTATTTGAATACTGATGAGAAAGGAAAAGAAATAGTTACAATTTTAGAAGGTGAAGAAAATATTGCAGACAAGATGAAATTTGAAAAGGACCTGAAGAAAATATAGAGAGTTTCGTGTCATGCCCAAAAAAATCAGTGCATATGGATTTGAGTACATCTTCAACCCGTATGCATGGCTCTACAGCTGCAGACTAATCTATGGGTTTAGAGCACTCTGCAGAGTGCTGTGAACTATGTTGTACATGACTAGATGGTGTGTCCTAGGTCGGTGAAACTACAGAACCCCTTGCAATTCTGATGACATCTCTGACTGACTATACCAGGATCCTCTGCATGTCTGTAATATAAGAATATGACTACATGAGATCCTCCAAAAGTAAAGTGCCACATCCAAATGACTATGATGTCTAGAAAGCACTCATATCTCTCATGGTGGAGGAAGACCTACAGCTCTATATGTGTCATCACTGACCCGTACAGCAGTACTAAATGAAGCCTCAGAAGATGATCTAGTTTGACTTGGTTTAGTCAAAATGTATCTGCTCGCTATGTTAGAAGTGATGGAGGTGGTTACAGAAGCAATCTCCCCTATCATCTCGACTACTCCCCTATGGGAAGCAATGACCACTCTATCTACAGTAGCATCCATCATCGGTGCCATTGCCGAAGTCCTCTGCCCAACCAACTGTTTATGAGAGCATACGACTTGATCAACCCTATGATATGGATCACGGTCTACAACTCTACCGTGCCCCTGACCATAATATCTGAGACCTAAATAGTTGACCCTGCATCCCAAATAAAACTCAGCGTACAACTGCTGGGCAAAATATAATAGAATCTAGTCATTATTAAAATAATGACCATTTGCTGCAAGAAAATGGGGGTATATCATGCATGCAATCTGAGGAATCTCACACCGTTTAACCTAATACACCCCCACCTTGGGATCCGCATCATAAAATCACAAAACCTCTCGTTTGATGATTTCCTTAGGGACACGGCTCTGGACCGTCTCTAACGAAACATCACCCAAGACCTTGGCTCTCAACTCTCAAAAAATACTATCAATAACCTGTGGTGTGAAGGAAGAGTGAGATCTCAATCTTGCAGTCATATCCTCCAAATCCTCAATACACTGATACAAATATCTCTGTATATGCCAGTTCAGATGTACGGATGGACTCTCTAAGTTGATTTGTCTCTAGTTGAGCAGTCTGAAAAATAGTCGCAATATCAGGAGTGCGAGGTACATCCTAAGTTGGTACATCCTGAGCTGGTACATCTTGAGTGGCCATCTAGATGTAACATGTGTTCAAGATAAGTGTTAACAATTAAATACTTGATTACATGTTATAACTGCGTGTACAATGAAAATAAATATTTCGATATATAAAATAATACTTAAATTTACAATACTATTTGAGTTCTACTTGGGTTTTTAAGCTATTCTAGGTATTAAGGGTCCTAAGGGTTCTTAAAGAGATTTATGTCACAATAGGGATCCAAAAGGGACCTAGGGTGTACTAATAGTCCTAAAGGCTCCTTGGATGTACTAATTGGTATTAATAGGTCCTATTAGGTCAAGTATGTGGTCTTATTAGGTCTTAAGGATCCTAAGGGTTCTTAAGAGTTAAAATAGGTCATCCTAGGTGTCTTAAAGGGTTCTACTTGGGTTCTTAAAGATTCTTATGTCATAATAGGGGTCCTCAAGGATCCTAGGGTGTACTAAGGGTCTTAAAGGGTCCTAGGATGTACTAATTGGTCTTAATAGATCATATTAGTCATATTAGGTCTTAAGTGGTCTTATTAGGTCTTAAGGGTCCTAGGGATTAGTAAAGAGTTCTAATAGGTAATCCTAGGTGTTGTACAGGGCCCTACTTGGTTTCTTAAAGAGTTTTATATCACAATAGTGGTCCTAAAGGGTCCTAAGGTGTACTAAGGGTCCTAGGATGTATTAATTGTCCTAAAGGGTCCTTGGATGTACCAATTGGTATTAATAGGTCCTATTGCTCTAATTAGGGCTTAAGGGGTCCTATTAGGTCTTTAGTGGTCATATTCTAGGTCTTAAGGGTCCTAAGGGTTCTTAAAGAGTTTTATGATACAATAGGGGTCCTAAAGGGACCTAGGGTGTACTAATAGTCCTAAAGAGTCCTTGGATGTACTAATTGGTATTAAAAGGCCCTATTAGGTCTTGAGAAGTGATCTTATTAGGTCTTGAGGGTCCTAAGGGTTCTTAAAGACTTCTAATAGGTCATCCTAGGTGTCTTAAAGGGTTCTACTCGGGTTCTTAAAGTGTTTTATGTTATAATAGGGTTCCTAAAGGGTCCTAGGGTGTACTCATAGTCCTAAAGGGACCTAGGATGTACTAATTGGTCTTAATAGGTCATATTATCCCTATTAGGTTTTAAGTGGTCTTATTAGGTCTTAAGGGTCCTAGGGACTCTTAAAGAGTTCTAGTAGATCATTCTAGGTGTTTTAAAAGGTCCTACTTGGGTTCTTAAAGATTTTTATGTCATAATAGGGGTCCTAAAGGGTCCTAAGGTGTACTAAGGGTCCTAAAAGGTCCTAGGATGTACTAATGGTCCTAAAGGGTCCTTGGATGTACTAATTGGTATTAATAGATCCTATTACTCTAATTAGGTCTTAAGGGGTCCTATTAGGTCTTAAGTGGTCCTATTGTAGGTCTTAAGGGTCCTAAGGGTTCTTAAAGAGTTTTATGTCATAATAGGGGTCCTAAAGAGATTGAGTGTGTACTAATAGTCCTAAAGGGTCCTTGGTTGTACTAATTGGTATTAATAGGTCCTATTAGGTCAAGTAAGTGGTATTATTAGGTCTTAAGGTTCTTAAGGGTTCTTAAAGAGTTCCAATAGGTCATCCTAGGTGTCTTAAAGGGTTCTAATTGGGTTCTTAAAGTTTTTTATGTCACAATAGGGGTCCTAAAGGGACCAAGGGTGTACTAATAGTCCTAAAGGTTCCTTGGTTGTACTAATTGGTATTAATAGATCCTATTAGGTCAGGTAAGTGGTCTTATTATTTCTTAAGGCTCCTAGGGATTCTTAAAGAGTTATAATAGGTCATCCTAGGTATTTTAAAGGGTCCTACTTGGGTTCTTAAAGAGTTTTATGTCACAATAGGAGTACTAAAGGGTCCTAAGGTGTACTAAGGGGTCCTCTAAGTGTCTTAAAGGGTCCTAGGATGTACTAAGGAGGTCCTCCTAGGATAATATTTCAACATCTAACTGTACATTAATAACACTTATACATAACTCTAGAACATATGCACACAATTTATAAATCTAGAGAGAGAGAGAGAGAGAGATTCCTAATATAACAAACTAAAAAAAAATTTAAAAAAAATATTTTTAATAATTTCTATAAGATCTTAATGTTTCCTAACATTTTATAACATATAGATATGACAGTTTCTAATGTATTCTAAACATTTTCTAACATTCTACTACGGTTTTCTATCATTTTCTAACATACTACTACAATTTTATAACATTTGCTAACATTCTACTATGATTTTCTAATATTTTCTAATGTATACTAAGTTACAATTTTCTAACATTTGCTAACATATTCTAACATTTTCTACTATGATTTTTTAGTGTTTTCTAACATTCTAATATGATTTTCTAACATTTTCTAACATACTGCTACAATTTTCTAACATATTCTAACATTTCTACTACAATTTTCTAATATTTTCTGACATTTGGTAACATTCTACTGTGATTTTCTAACATACTACTATAATTTTCTAACATATTCTAAAATTATACTAAGAATTTCTAACATTTCTACTAAGTAAAAATTATTTAAAACAAATAACTACCTAAAATAAATATAAAACATATAATTTACAATAAAAAATGAGAAAAATGTGTGTACCTGATACTAATAACAATCAGAAAAAGTTGAAAAATCTCAGGATGTGTTGATGTCGTACTGTACGTCACTAGTTCTCTCTAAGCTCCGAGTCCACAAAATCTCCAATAGTAATTGCGAAAATGAAATGGGCAGCCAGAAATATATAAAAAAAATCTGGTCAAAAACAACTTCGCTCGAAGGGGGTGTTCGAGAGAAGTAGCCTACATGGGGTAGTTCACACGAAGGGGGGCCTTCACGGGGTACCCCACATAGGCTACTTCACTCAAAGTTAACTAACCCCTTTGTGGGAAGAGGGGACTTCGAGTGAAGGCAGTAAAATTGAATGTTTTTTGGAAAAACTAATTTACTTCATCCCGAAAAGTGGGACACACTATTGTGAGATCACCCACCAATCTGCTCACCAACATTACCGACAGAGTTAATCATGAATGATGAGATTGATTTGTTCCAACATGTAGCAGATTACCTAATTTTTGAAAAATCCATAGTAAAGAAGTGTCACAATGCAAATCATAGACTCTATGGTGTTATCGGTGAAATGAAGAAATGTGTGAAGGAGATTGAAACTATTTACACGTATTGTCTTCGGTGGCCTTCTGTGGTAGACAATTTCAGAGGATAGAGTGAAGTGATTGAGAAGGAATTTAATGAGCTTGGTAATGTGTATGATGTTTTCAAGGATCAAGATGGAAAATAGAGAATCAGATTGGTTGTTTCTGCAGAGGCAGATAGAAGATTTAATAAAAACATTTTGGCTAGTAAAGACATAATTGAGGTTCAATTTTGGATTTCTTCTGGCATCCTAATTGATGCACATAATTTTTCACAAAGGTTTTAATCTTTGGATTGGACGAAGTCATTCGACATGCTGGTAGATTGTGCTTAGATAGAAGTAGAGATTGCTGATTGGAAGGAGTTTCCTATTATGAAGGAGAGGTATAAAAAGGTATTTACTATGAAGACTATTGTATTACTTTGAGTTAACTTTTTTTAGGCCCTTTTTCATTATGGAAAACAAGGGAGAGAAAAGGAGGTACATGTTGCATTTACTCAAGGGGAGTTTTGATTGTTTCAGTGTTATTCCATCAATGCCAAAGGGGGATATTGTTAGACTTATTGAGTTGTTGTAGGCATTGGTTTTCATTGATGCTAAAACCTTCATATTGACACTCTTGCGATATCAGTTGGTTGTTAGCAATTTTGGTTATGTACCCATTGATTATCGGTTATGCAACAAGAGTTTTGGTTATACTCAGGACATGCTCAACATGAATATTTTTGGTGTTCTTGGTAGTCATTAGAAGCGTACACTATCCTACTCATGTTCTATTTATTTTGGTGCACTAGCATACTTTCAGTGTTTTGTTTCATATGGAAAACTCTATCAATTTTTTATTCCCTTGTTGGCTACAAAGTTTCTACAGGTATCTAGATAGTTGTGGAAGTTCATCAGATATTTTTGGTCTATTGACTACAGCATATAATGATCTATCAATGGTTGCGCCTTTTTGGTCTTGGTTGTGGCAGCTCTTGGAAAATGTAATACAAATTGTAACATCTTAAGTATGACACATCTATGGGTCATAGTGTAGTGTGTAATTAGTATTATGTATCAATGTTATGGATTAAATGTAATTAGAATATTTTTAGCATTAGGATTATCACACATTTGGTTTAAAGACAACTTAAGTAAGATCAGATACTGGTGTAAATAAAGAAGAACATATTTTGTATCTGAGTGTGTGTATATGTGGTAGTATGTGTCTTATACAGATGTATGTGAAGTGAATATGAATCCATGCGAAGGAGATTCATGTTAGTGCAGAGTAGTCTGTTGATCTTAGTGGTGGATTCTATCTCTTCATATCTTACAGAAATAAGTCCCAGTGTATCGATAGTGAGCCTTTTTGTATCATCAATGAGCCTTATCGATAGTGAGCCTTAATATTTTGGTAGTGAGCCTTACTGTACCTATAGTGGGCAAAGTTGACAATGAGACATTTTAAAAATCACCATACTAGTGTCACCTTAACAAGAATTTACATTTCATGAGAATTAGCTTCTCCATGTTTTTTCCATCTTGGGTTTCCACATAAAAATCCTAGTGTTCTTTGTGTTGGTGTTTCTTTATTTTAATGCTTAAATTTTACATGGATGTTTGATTTTCTTAACCAACAAATCTAAATTTGATAATACTATTGATTGAGAGTTGACAGACAAAAGAAATGTTTTATTAGTTGTGTGGGAATAACTGATTTACCCCCTCTCAATTATTGGGCTTGTTCAATAAGATGATGTTGAAATAGGTTGGAGTCCTCACAAGGAGAAAGATCCTTTAGATACAAGGAGTTAGATGTGATGGGAACAAAAACGTTGTCTTTATTTTAATGCTACATTTAGTTAAATATTATGAATGTTGATGTACTTTAGCAATAATATATTTGTCCCAGTCTTATGATATCAAATTGTTCATAGTAATAGTCATGAAGAGCATATGCTCTTGTTGTGTTATCTTTTCTTTGGTTTTAAAATATTTTTTACAAATCTTGTACACATGGAGCTTATGAGTGAATTTTTATTTATTTATTTTTAGCTGGTGGTTGTTTATCTTCTATATAATTATTTGGCATTGATTCAAAATATATATAAAAAAACTAAAATAATTTGTTCAATCCATTTTTAAAATATAAATTTTATGGTTGTCAATTCTATGATAGGTTGATCTGATCAATATGACTATGACCTATACTCCTTCACAACAATGCAAAGAAATTAAAACAAACAAGAAAAAACTAACTTCATTACAAAACAATTAAAAATTACCGTAATAATTATGGGTCGTAGATCAATATAATTTATTGATAGATACTAACTAGCTTGCTTGCACTTGCTTGATTAGGACTCCCTGAGTTCCTAATCCTTCCAAGAACCTAAATCCTAACCCCTAGGATCCTCCAATTCCTTTCCAACCTTGTTTAGGTCTTCTTCAATGTCTCCCTTTAAGGTGAAAAACTTTAGTGCTTCACTAGGGAATCTATCTTCATTGAGTAACCAACTTCCTATCTCCTCTAGCTTCCATTCAATGGCTCTTTCTTGTTATCTATAATTGATATGTGTTTTCATGGGTTCAAATGCCTTCTACTATCACCTAAAAATCCTTTTTTTATCCCTTTGGTTTGGGGTATCAAGCTCTTTTGCATCGAGTTCAAGTTTTGCTTCATATGTTTGTTAGGCCTATTAGGTCTAATTAGCTAGTTTTTAACATTTCTTGGAAAATAACCCCAAACAAACCACTCAAAAAATCTAATTTATAGATACCCTTTATGCATTTCTCTAGGATATACTAGGTCTCCCTTCCTCAAATTGTTTGTACAGGCACTTCCTATATTCAAGGGCTTTGGGGCTAATTGGGTCTCCAAGAACCAGTCAAGGTTTCTAAGCTTCAAAATGTCATCAAATGGATTTATCAAGTGCCAATCCTCCTCAAGGGTCTTTTTAAAATTAAAAATACTCCTCCCAACATCTTTTATCTAACTCCACACTCAAACTCCTGCAATCAAGCACACTTTTCATCTGCAAGCTCCTAGTCGGGTTTCACTGGACTCGCCTAGGGCTTGCTTGCAAAAATAGAAAATGCCACCTCTTGACCTCCAAAAAATATATTTACACTATAAAGAGGCTCCCCTAACATGTCCCAACACACTAGGGTTTCATGTGGGAGCCATTTCTTTACAACTCAGTCCTAGACAGGCCAGTGACTGGTCGTATTACAAAAGTATTTACAAAACTAAACAAATGAAATGAAAGAAACTCCTAATCTATTCAAAATGAAAGTAACATTCCCAATTACAATAATCCACCATGAAGTGACTTGAATCAATCCATTATTAGTAACTTGTATTGAAAATGGTTCAAACTTTCCAAAAAACTAGAGATACAGTGCAAAATAAACTAACTTCAAAAACTTGTAAATTTCTCCAACCTCAGGATTTGGGATTCTTAGGGATTATATAACCCCTCCTCACAAGTGCAAGTGGTTGAGAGACTGACCATACCCTAAAAATCCTTCTTTGTCTTGTTTCGGACAATGTTGTCATGCAATTTTGCAAAATTGCAAAGGTTGTCATGACAACATTTTGACAATTTTTCCAACTTTGACTCTAACTTAATAAAATGAACTCCAACCTTCATGAAATGATGGATTAACATCACAGAAGCCATTTTAGGCTCAATTCAATTATTTTCTAACCTATTTAGGTCTTTTGGCCCAAATTCCAATGTCAAACCCTAAAAAGGGACTTAAACATAAAACCACTAAATTTCAAGCAAAACACTTCTAGATTAGACTAGGTCTAACCTAGACCTTCTAGACACACACCCTAGATACTAATAGAGTCCTAAATATATCTCTGACCTGCCTAGGGTCAGTACAAGACAAATTTGGGTAAGACTTTGAGCTTAAGTCCTAGGTGCTCATGCACCATTTATTACCCCTTCACAACAATAAAAATAAATCAACAGATTTAACAGAAAACTACCTTTATTGGACAACAATTAACAATTAGCCTTTAAACTTTATATTTAAGGTACACTTAGGATCTATAATTAATAAATATATATAACATGTTGCAACAATTGAAGTTATCTTAATCATTGAAGTCTACAAAGTGCATCCAATCATAATTGTTCTATGTGCCAATGTGTTGAGAAAAAAAATACTTATCTTTTAAACACGATGATAGTAATGTTCTGTAAAACATTATCTCGTTATTTCATGGGGTTCAACACTTCGTAGGTTTCCACCAATTTTTTTCACTTGAGCTACAAGAAAAATAATCTCAGTACAAAAATTTGTGCACTTGACGTTGATGTATTTGTATTTCCATTGTGTAATGAAATTTAGTCAATTTTAAAAATATATTTTTTTGGGACTTAGGAAAGTCGGGAACGGTGCCATATTCAAATTTAACCCCATTATCCCATGATGTGTACTTTATTTTCTTTTATGGAACTTTCTAGAAGAACCCCAACATTGTTGGAAGTGTTATGTTTCTGAATGGGAGTAGTGTCAAATTTGTTGTTGGTTTGGGTTCGGTGTGCTGAAGTTAAAACTTTAAGATTGGAGATATCTATTCTATTAAAGGATGCAATTTATAAAGTTTTGTATATTTATCTCTCACACATATATAGATATATATTCCATACTTATTTGGAATACCCATTTCACACAAACATGGAGTTGAAAATATAAAATTATAAGTACTCTGTTAGTTTGGTAGCTTGGACAGTTGTTCTTCCATTTGCTAATAATTATTTATTTGACTCTTTGTAGAAATTTCTAGTTTGTAGAAACTTCTATTTTGTAGAAACTTCTAGCATGTGGAAACTTCTAGCAACTAGAAGTAACTAGAAACAAAGAGAGTAGTATAAAAGGGGGTCAAGGGGCATTTGGAGGAAAACAAGTTGAAGAAGAAACTTGCAGTGTTAGCAAGGGCACAGTGATAGCGTTTGGGAGATAGCAGTGGAGGAATATCAACAAGAGGAGTTAGGAGATTGTCTGAGTTCTGCCACTGAAAGGCAAGGAATTTTGTATCTCTTAATTTCCTTAAGATTAATATATATTTCTCATCTACAATACTAATTTTCCCTTCGGGGTTTTTCCAGGGACAATTTGTCCAAAAATATTTTTTTATTGTGTTGCATCTTTCTTTCTGTATTTTTTTTGGTGAAGTTGCAGTTGTGTTATTTTTCATTATTTGTTAATCAAATAAACTTTATAAGATAGGAGATTGATAATTAGTGACTGCAATAGATTTTCCACATGGTATCAGAGCTAAGTTGAGGGTAGAAAAGGTTTACCCTAGGCAAAGGAAAGAAATTGAGGGTTTATAAAACCTAGTTTGACCTCTTTAGAATTGCTACTTCTTTTATTTCTTGAGATGGCCTCAGCTGGTTTGAGAGATCAAAACAGATTGGATGGTGCCTCAAATTTTGGTGTCTGGAAAGCCATAATTTCTTTATTGCTGGAAGAGAATGGTATCAAGGAATATGTTACCAGTATTGTATTTGTACCTATAGATGCAGTACAAATTGTAGCATACAAGAAGGATGATGCCAAGGTGAGGAGGATAATCCTTGATGGTGTTAAGGACCATATTGTTCCACATATCGCAGAGTTAGATACAACAAAGAAGATGTGGGACGCCATTTTGAATTTGTACTAGAATGCTACCACTAACCAGAAGCTGATTCTCAGAGAAAAGTTGAGGAATACCCGGATGAACAAGGGAGAAGATGGTATAAGTTACCTCACTAGGCTTAGACTTGTCAAGGATGAGTTAGCAGTTGTTGGAGATAAGCCGGATGAAGACGAGCTAGTAAGAAAAACCCTAAATGGATTTACTAAGAAGTGGGATGTCTTTGTTCAAGTTATTAATGGATGAGACACCTTACCTAGCTGGGATCAAATATGGAGTGATTTCACTCAGGAGGAGCTTAGACTAAGTCTTGTCAATGGAGCCAACAAGAGTCAGAAAAGTGAGGTGGAACAGGAAAATGTTGCCCTAGCGGGTAAGGGGAAAGCAAAGAAGGGGTCTAGCAAAGGATCAAATTTACAAAGTAAGAAGAAGAAGGACCTATCTAAGGTCAAGTGCTTTGGTTTTCATGAGTTTGGCCACTATGTCAGTGATCGCCTGCAAAGGAAGGGTAAGAAGCAGGTGGCAGCTTCAGCAAGTGCAAATAAACTCTCGAGTAGATTGGAGGATGAGTTCGCACTCATAGCTTGCATGATTAGTTCAACCTCATAGAGTGTTTGGTACATAGATAGTGGGTTTCATTTCATATGATGAGAGTTAGAGATTACTTCTCTAGTTACAAGGAGGAGAACACCAGTATCCAAATTTCTATGGGAAACTTGTCCAAGCTCAACTCAGTTGGGAAAGGGACTATTCAGTTTTAGAGGGAGAATGGCAAAGTGATTCCTGTTCATGATGTGTTACATGTGCCAGGCTTAGGTATGAATTTGGTTTCTATATCTATCCTTCAAGATAAAGGGTATAATGTTCTGTTTAGAGGGATGCATGTTTTGGTTAAGCATAAAGATTGGAAATCACCAGTATCTATTGGAATTAGGAGCGGTCACCTTTATAGATTGCATTTTGATTCTCCTAAGGCACTTGTGAACAACAGTAACCCTAGAGATCTTGGAGAGATATGACATAGGAGGATGGGCCATATACATCATGGAGCATTTAGATTGCTTCGTGAGATAGTGACAGGTGTTCCTGAGGTGAGCACGGAGCATGATGATGTGTGTAAGGGATGTGCATTGGGGAAGTTTGTTAAAGCATCTTTTCCAAGAAGTGACACTAGATCCGAGGGTGTTCTTGATCTAGTACATTTAGATATATGTGGACCAATGTCGACGAAGTCTCACAGAGGATACAAGTACTTTGTTACTTTTATTGATGATTTCTCTAGGAAGACCTGTATATACTTCTTGAAGACCAAGGATGAGGTTTTCAGTTGCTTCAAAGAGTTCAAAGCTATTGTGGAGAATTAGACAGGAAAGAAGATAAAGGTTCTTTACTCAGATAATGGAGGGGAGTACAAAGGGAAAGAGTTCCTAGAGTAATATACCAACAAAGGAATCAAGAGAGAATGGAATGTTCCTTACAACCCACAACAAAATGGGGTTACTGAGAGGAAGAACCGTTCTATATCAGAGGCAACAAGGGCCCTGATACATGACCAGGACATGCCACGCTACTTATGGGAAGAGGCATGTAGTACGACTATATATATATAGAACATGTTCCACATAAGGTACTAGATAAGATGACACCAGAGGAGGCTTTCACAGGTAAGAAGCCAAATGTCAGTCACTTTATAATTTTTGGAAGTTTGGCATATTGTCACATTCCAAAGGATACATGTACCAAGTTAGATCAGACTGCAGAGAGGGGGTACTTTGTTGGATACAGTTAAACCTCAAAGGCTTATCAGATATTCTAGGGACCAGATGAATCATTGTTCAGCGTGATGTCAAGTTCATGGAGGATAAGGCATTCAAGAGGTCCAAAGATTCACCAGCAGATGATCAGAGTGACCAACCAACAGAAGCTCCAAGGATAGCTCAACCAAGTCAAGGGCAACAAGACTCGAGTACAGTTACCAGTACCAGCATAGGCTCAAGTGGTGATAAATCATAGAGTATGGAGCAACTGGTACAATAGAAAATACATCAAGAAGATATGGAGATTGATATTTCATCCTCTACAATTGGCAATAGGAATCGTGATGTTCAATAGAGGGATACTTAGGAGTTTGTGGGAGCTCCTAGGAGGAGTACTAGAGACAGAAGACAACTAGCCAAGGTTAATGACTATGTGGCTTTAGTTAGTCATTTGGTAGATAGTGAGCCTTCTAGTTATCAGGAAGCTGCACAACATCAAGTTTGGTGAGATGCAATGGTTGAGGAATATACCTTACTAGTACATTTGAGACCTCTTTTTGATGGCTATACATCACTTTTCTGACACTATCCTGTCAGCCTAGCGACAGAGACCATTGTTGCAGTTTTGGTGTTAGAATTAACAATGATTGTATTGTCTATCATTATTGTGATGGTACTAACCATCGCAATACGAGCCGGATATGATGGTTACCATGTTGTCGTTACATATTTTAGCTGTCGCTATTACGACACGTAGGTGTCGCATCTTATCTGTCGCTATTATGACACATAAGCGTCGCATCTCATCTATCACTATTATGACACGTAGGTGTCACATGTTATCTGTCACTTTTTCAGATGTGCGACAAATTTTCTATACATGCGACGTCGACCCGTCTGTAATTTCTGATGGCCCGATGTCATATGTATAGCAAATTCTTCGTACGTCTGAAAAAAGTGACATCTAAGTGTCACAATACGAGCCGGCTATAATGTTTATCATGTTGTTGTTACATTTTATCTGTCGCTATTATGAATGAGTGTCAAAATTATAACAGACGTGCGACAAATTTGCTATACATGCGACGTCGAGCCATCGGTAATTGCTGACGGCTCGATGTCGCATGCATTTTTTTAGTGTCACTTTAGAGTTTTTAAGAGTTCAGTGTCCTAGTGTTGCTATTTTCAATAATTGTGGTTTTACTTATTTTGGAACCATGATTTCATGTGCTTTATTTGGGATAATTTCAGTAGCGGTTGGCCAAATAAATATAAAACAATTGGTATTACCAAATTAGTTCATCTAAAAACTAGAAGACTGTGACTGTTTGATAAGTACAAGTAGGATATGTACTTACTTATGATATGTACATGTTCATTAAATTCCATAACACATGAGTGCTGAAAAACTTCTACCGTATGAAGTATTATAACTTTTGAAAAATAAATGGGAGAG
>MU227866.1:633705-644876 GCA_018584345.1 Thuja plicata | reverse complement strand
GGGTTCGTGTGAACCACTACTCATGAATCGTGGGTCAATGAGTTTGACTCAAAAAACTACACAGTTGAATCCTGATAGCAATATCACAATTTGACTTGCTGTGGAAAATATCTCCTACTTATCAATAGACAAGCCTATTTCATTTTCAATAACAAATACCCTTTCAATGCAAATAGAAGTGCAAAGTCATGAAATTATAAACGCCTTACAACATTTTTTGGTCTATTAGATTCAAGAAAAAACTTTGGGTGAGTTACATTCAATAAAAGACTGCCAGCTCGTCAAAATAAATCTGGCGAGATTTTTTACACAGAATATTCTACCATGTTGTGGTTGTCAAAAATGCCTCTTTGACATAATTATACATCTACAATGATGGAAGTTAAAGAAAAGTGAAAGAACGTTAGGTTGAATTCATTGTTATTACAAATTGAATTTGCAATTACAAACTTGAGCCAAAAAAAAAATATTAGAAATGAAATGAATGTTCTTAAAGATCCATATAGACACGGACCTTCTTAGATCCTAGGAAACTTTGACTTCAAGGTAATGTGTTTGAAATTCATTCTTAAATCACAAAATGAAATCATCTTTATTGTTTTCATTTATTTTTCTTAATTATTACATGCACATGACCATTACTTATTTGATCTAATTCTATTTAACATGTTCCAATAATTGTTATAATAGTTGATTTAATGTTCAATATTTATGATAATATTGTATCAATAATTGTAATTATAAAGATGTAACTATAACTATCCATGATTGAATGAAATGTATTTCTTAGATCTAAATAGTAACTATTCATGTGATGTCATATCATCCCACCAACAAAACATGACTTAGTACACAAGTATGAATCTCACATTTCCTAGGACCTTTTTGGACACCTTGACAAAAAACATGCTAATATGACATCATATATAATGATGTGGGCCTAAAACCCTAGTCTATAAGCAAAAGAGTTGCCAAAAAAAAGGTTCCTAATTAATTTAAAAGTTTTACTCAAAACTTTGTAAAACTTAAAATTAGAATGCTCAAACAGTAAATCATCTTCCCTTAATCTACCTTTAAATATACTTATGTGTACGCATTTAGTGGCGCATAGTAAACGGCCAGAGTTGTCATATAATACTTTTTAACTGACATTTTTGCAGACGACCATAACTGTACTTTTAAAGCTATCTTCTACCATTTTACACGCGTAAACGAAAGTCCTCACTAAGAAATCTGAGGTTAGGTTAACTACCTTGATCAAGCATGACAATTTCCTAGCTATTACCAGGAAAGTGGAATATTACGGGCAGAGGAGGAATTGCAAATACTTGTTCTAACCTCAACCAATTTCCTGGATATTACCAAGAAAACTGAATGAAATGGGCGAGAAGGGCACGAGAAATTGGAAATCCGTGTTCTTGAATTGCAACCGATTTCCTGCACATTGCGAAGGGAGTAGAATGAAACTAGAAAAGAAGGGGCAAATAAATTGCAGATCTGCTTGCAACCAAAATTGCTTAAAACCAATCACACAGATTGCGGTCTAGCCAAATTCTGAGGAGAACAACTATAATCAACTTGTGTTTCCAACATGGCCGGCAAGAATTGCGAATTTGAGCTGGAAATTAAAATCGCCCAATGGCAGAGCTGTGGGGCTTATTTAGATGGCTTGATGGAATTCATTGTTACCCGTGGGCATATTGAGATGCGAATGAAGGGGCTGGTGTGGTCAATTGAAGCCCTGCCCCTGCGCAACTCCATGGATTACAATTTCAGTAACATCGAGCTCAGGCGATCCAAATCTTCTCTTCATTTACCCCCCAAATTCAAACATCTTCTTGTGCTGCTCCAGACGCACATCAGGTCTGTGGGGAAATTGCTGGAAAAATTATATGCCTACTCGCTCTTCTTGTCCCGGGCAGAAAATGAAAAGGTGTGGTGGATAATTGTAGATGCGGAGATGATGGCGGTGGCATGTAACGCAGCCACAGAGGCCACTCAACAGGCTGCAAAAGCGGCGGCCGTTTTTCTTGCGGAGCTCATGCAACCGCCGCCGTTTTTACCTCGGCAGAATATTATTACAGAGGAGTTCTGCGCCGTCAGTTTTTCTGCTGCAGAGATATGGAATGCCATCACGCAGGCGGCTGTGGATGAAGGGAACGTGCTTCATTGGTGCAAATTTCGGGTCTTGGAATTGGAGAAAATGATTGCCTGTTTTGAATTTGAAGTTGCCGTACAAGACTTCTTGCAGGGAAATGAAGAGATTTCTAAAATTGGGGTTGTGAATAGCTCTGCGCTGAAGGTGAGCGTGGGATTGGAAAAGGAGATAAGAGTCGTTTGCTCGCAGGAGGGAGTCGAAACCGAGACGTCTTTGGGGTTGGGTTCGCTTTTGCCGCAGCTGATCAGAAATTACATGACGAGCGCTCCGGAGAGAAATGAGGGCGAAGATGGTGTTAAGAATATGGTGGAAGGTGTTGTACAGCGTGTAGTTGGGTACCTGACCTTTCTGCCCAGAGTATGCGAGGTTTGTGGGAGCCATCGGTTGGAAGTTTCGGGGAGCAGCAGTTGCAGTAGCCTGTGTGAGGCTCGGAAAGAGAACTTTGCCTGCAATGCTTTACAGTTGACACAGCAAGGGCTTTCCTCTTTGCTTATTACAGACGATGTTGATGTTGATGATGATGATGATGAGAACGATATTGCATAAGATCTATTTCATTAATATAGATTATGCATTTTTTTAATTTTTGTACCCTGTGATGCCATGCAAATGCTGTTTTAGTCCAGCATCTCATGACATGAGACTGCTGAAAGTAATAGCCATTGTACCCAATGTACTATTTAGATTATTATAGTGAGATAATATTTGTACATTTTTTTTTCTGTAATCTTTTATCTTTCTTGATGAGGTGTATTATTATTCTTTAATGAATAAGAATTCATATTACTTATTTAAAAAAATTACACATTTTCTCCAAAAATATGAATAGAAAATCACATCTCAATATTCAAATGAGATAAGTTCAAATCAATAAGCTATATTACTAAGCATGGAGGAGGTCTAGAGTAATCCATTTTTTTCATACATCAACAAGTTTTGAGTCATCAAAAAAGAGCTACCAACCAAATATCATACTCTTTTCATTTTCTTCCTCTACAAATAGTTGAGCATCATGAATAGGTAGAATTATTCTTATAGTATGGCACTCGAGAAGCCCAATTGTGATGAGACTAAGAAGAGACTAAAGGCAAGTAGGAGAACGGAGATTGGTCATGAACAAACTAATCCCTAAATTTTCGTAAAGGGGTTGAGAATTATATGATTGAGAGTCTTGACCTCACAAGTATTTTTATTGTGTGAGTCAATGTTCATGGGGAATAGATTAATAGTGACAACTATATATAATCATTATTACTCAATGATCTAAAAGAATCTATAGATGTGACACCTCAATGACACCTTTGTTTACTTGTGCTTGAAATTTTGTAAAAGAATTGGAACAAATAATTGTGTTAGTAAAAATCAAGAAACAGATTTCAAGAATATAACTAATGACTATAGTAGGATTTATGTCTTTCCAAATGCTAAGAGTAACTTTTACCATAAACTTATATCTAATCTGGCTGAATTTGATAGGAATTCTAAGAAAATACTTTGATATAACCATATACTATGAGAAAGGATATGGCTAAAAGGATTTGAACGTTATGTTCCTACAATTTTAAATTTTCTAAGCTCTAGGATAAAACGAGGAAAAAAGGTTCTCCAGAGCCTCCTCTTGTCCACAAAATAGGTAATGAGGCTTTCCAACTCTCAAGTTAGTCAATCTGGTACCCATAAGAAATAAATACACCAAACAAAATTTAAAAAATCCAATTAAAGAATACCCAACCAAATACTCTAAATTCTAGGTTACCAACAACTCAAAGAATATTGAATATTGAATCTATCTATTGTTTAATTGAGACGCATTGTTATGATATATAAGGAAAGACCAAGTATAACTCTTACAAGGTCTATAGGTGTGAAGTGACATGTTTGGGTACCATTTTAAACCTTTCCACCAAGGTTTGAAACTTGAAATCCTAATTTGATAAAGCATATTATGAGATCTAAATAAATATTATTTGATATGTCTCTAAATATTTAAAAATTCTTATAATAACAACAATGACCTATATTTCAATAGGCTCATTTAGAATAAGAAGAGTAAGAAAACCAAAACCCCTTACAAGCCTAACACATATAAGGTACTTCAACATGCTTCATGCCCTTTAGTGGCTCTAATAATTCATAGGGCACACAAAGCTAACTCTTGGTGTTAAATTAAAATAAACCTTAACCTTATAGACTCGTGAAGGAGACAACAAACTATCAAGCCACATTTTGGAATTCTTTATTACTATCTTGAAATAATTCCTTAAAATCACTTAAACTTTTCTTAACCTTCAAGTATGGAGGTTTGATAGGAACCCAATAAGGAGAGGTGTAGATATATGCATAATGAGAATAATTTTGGAAAATGCTTGGAACTTTCCTACGAAAGTAAGAGGCTTAATAATCCCGTGGGCTTATTTCTTTCAAATCATGAAAATGAAAATATGCCACAACGATGAAGGAGAAGCTTAAAATGAAAAAGGAATACCAAGGAATTTGAATACTTCCCCACGATGAATATCTTTTTTAACAATAAAATTTTAGCCAGTTTATCTTAGTTGGTAAATGTTGTCTATAACATTAATTTTTCTACAACTAACTACTTCACCTTAGACTTGTAGAAAACATCTAGGCATTATAGAGCTTAATTAATATTGTTTTTTTTTTCCCTCCAAATGGGTAAGAAAATGGTCATTTATATAGTGACTCTTAACAACTTGTACTATAAAATTGTTCAAAAAATTATCTTTCACTAAATTCAATGATACAACAATAGCCAAGAGATAGCCAAAGCCTTCTACAATAAGCACATAGAGGGTAGGATCTAGATGATAGAGTTAGTGAATAGATAAAAAAAAAAATAGGGAATTATATTTAGGGTTTGTAGTGGCCTAATGGATGAAAAAGTATCAAAATTTATTTTTAAACTAAACACACAAAGTGTGTCCAAATCATAGATTTTAAAGAATAAAATGGATAAGTGGTTATTCAATATGATCATAATATTCTTCAAAGTCAATCTTAATGAAAATAATTTGTTGTTGATAATGTTTGGAGTATTCAATTACTTTCCAAAACAAATAGATAATAGATAATGTTTAGAATATTAGCCTTAATGATTATTGGCTTGAGAATGATTGCAACCATGCAAGGAGTAAAACAATTCTATAAATACTCTTATCACCAATCTTAATCTTGTGAAGATGGGGATTTATTTGAGCTCCTTTAATAGTATATTTTTAATTTGAATGATTTTTAAAAGTGTGATAATTACATGTAATTTAAGTTAACAATTCATGGCAATTTCTAATTTTTTTTTAGCAAAGGAAAAAATTATTAATGTCGATAGACATTCTTATAGCCCCATCCATATAGGGGTCAACTACACAACTGCAAATCTTGGGGTAATTTATTTACCATCATGACCTTTAAATATGTAAAGCATAAATTTGTTTAAAATTAGTTGCCGCCACCATCTACCCAAACAGATTTTAGCATTTTTAGGAATGAGGCTAATGGTTTTGCAATTATTAATGGTTTCATATGAAAAAAATCATGTGACATGATTACCCTTCCTTAGGCAATTCTAGAGCCACTGCCTTTTATGACCATTGTTTAATGCCTCGCCTACCTTTTAAAAATATGTATTAGAAAGGATAACTATGATAATAATTGTTGTAAGCTTTGTAACCTTCCTGAAACTAGCAGGCATATATTCTTTGAATGCTCTTTTGCTAGAAATATTTGGAATCTATTTGGGATTACTTACCCAACTTGCATATCTATTTTTGAAATTGTTACTAGTCATATTATGGGACTTAAGAAAGATTCTAACGTGCTTTGGAACATCTTAACCTCTTACATCTTATGGCAAATTTGGAAATGCGGGAGTGAAGAAAGGTTTCAAGATTCTCCTAGGGTCCTTACTGAGTTTTCTAATAAACTCACATATTTTAAAATGTCTTCGCAGGTTCATACTACTATGATGATGGACAAAGAGAAGCTGGGGAGATTTCTCCAGACCGAGCATGCTACCTTCTTTGTTTTTGAATTAAAGAATGGCTATGAATGGAGGGAGAACCTGGATAATCTCCAAATATTGGAAAAAACTCTAAAAAAGCTTAACAATGAGATCAAGAAGAACAGGAGCTCAAAGAAAGATGAACTGGCCATGCTTGCTCAGATCCAAGAAAAAAAAAAAGATCGCCTGGATGGAGGGTGAGAAGCGCTGGACCACTTGGGTCGATGCCATTGATGGCTACCTCCAACAGTTTTTTCTTATGCTGCCTTTTTTATACTCTCTAGTTTTGGCCATGTTCTGATATAACTCTTGATTCCTTTGAACTCCTTTTGGAAGGCTCTACCTTCATAGCTTTGTAAATATTCGTGGATACTTTCTTCTTTTTGAAATCCTTATATTTAATACAAAAAAAATATTAAATTTGTTATTTCTCTTTTTTAATTTTTTTAGTTTTTATTATTACAAAATATTCAATACAAAACAAATATATAATATAATATAAGTTAATTAGTATAAAAATTAATAAATATCATATACGATAAATACTATTATAATATAGTTTAATACAATACAACATAATACAATAAAATATAACATATAATTTTATTATAAGAATTGTTTTTAAATATAAATATAATAAATAATAAGATTACATTTGATTATGAATATTACTGTAATTATATTTATAATGTTATATAATATAATATGAAATATAATTTATTTGATTAAAGTGTAGAATTAATATAATTAAATGACATATATTTTTAAAAGATATTTATCGTTATTGTTTAAATAATTTTTTTTAAAATATGTGCTAATTTTGTTTTGGAAAAAAGAGTAAAAATTTATTGAACCAGAAATAACAATAGAAAGCGACAATTCACAAGTTCATAAGAGAGAACAAATCTAGAAACACCAACAAAGAGCAACCCCTAAAGGGTCACCACTAACTTTCATGTCCTCCCTAACAATCTTCTCTAGATCTTTGAGTATACTTCGAAGGCAATTTACCTCAATTTTCAATATTCCAACCATTTAATCCTTTAGAAGCCGACTTGGCCAAACAATTGCTATTCTATTCCAAATATATATGCTAGTTTTACATAAAATAATCTAGCTTAATTTTAAAAATAAAAATATAGAGTATCTAATTAATTAGTGAGATTTGAGTAGTAATTAAATAAGAAGAATTAAAAAATTAATTCTAATATTGATAACAAAATAGTAGAATTTATAATATCCAACCTAAACATAATTTTTTAAATTTTAATTTATCTTTATGTATATTTTTATTCTCCTTATATATATAACCGTACATCCTAACCATACAAATAACCCTAACCCTAACAATAAAAATCACCCTAACCTTAACCCTAAATCTAACCCTATCTCCAACCCTAACCCTAACTCTAACCCTAACCTAAACCCATAACCATACATCCTAACTGTGAAAATCACCTTAACCATAACTCTAACCCTAACCTTAAAAATCACCCTCTAACACTAACCGTAACCAAATCTCTAATCCTAACCCTAACTCTAACTCTAACTCTAACTCTAACCCTAATATTAACTATAAAAATCACCCTAACCCTAACCCTAACCCTAATCATAAAAATCACCCTAACCCTAACTCTAATCCTAACCCAAACCCATAACCATACATCCTAACCGTAAATATCACTGTAACCCTAGAACTATAACCCTAACCCTAACCATAATTATAACCCTAACCCTTGCTCTAACAATTAAGATGACACTAATCATACCCCTCACCCTACACCCTATTCCTAAATTATACATCCTAACCCTAATCCTAACCCTAACTCTAACTCTAACTCTAACCCATATCGTGCATCCTTACCGTAAAAAATATCCTAACTATAACACTAACCCTAACCCTAACCATAAAAATCACCCTAACCCTAATCCTAATTGTAACCATATCTCTAACCCTAATACTAACCATAACTCTAACCCTAACCCTAACCCTAACATTAACCCTAACTCTAACCCTAACCCAAACCAATAACCGTATATCCTAACCATAAAAATCACCCTAACTATAACTCTAACCCTAAAAATCACCCTAACCCTAACCCTAACCCTATCTTAACCCTAACCCTAACTATAACTCTAACCCTAACCCATAATCGTATAGCCTAACCATAACTCTAACCCTAATCCTAACCCTAACTCTAGCCCTAATCCTAACTCTAGCCCTAACCCTAACCCTAACCCTAACCCAAACCCATGTCGTGCATCCTAACCATAAAAAATCATCTTGACTGTAACTCTAACCCTAAACCTAACTATAAAAATACCCTAACCCTAATCATAACCCTGTCTCTAACCCTAACACTAATCGTAACCCTAATCCTAACTCTAAACCAAACCCTAATCCTAACCCATAACTGTACATCCTAATTATAAAAATGACCCTAATCCTAACCTTAACACTAACCCTAACTCTAACCCTAACCCTAACCATAAAAATACCCTAATCCTAACCCTAACTATAAAAATACCCTAACCCTAACTGTAAAAATCACCCTAACCCTACATTCCAATCGTAAAAATCACCCTAACCCTAATCCTAAATCTAACCCTAATCCTAAACCTAACCTAACTCTAACCCTAACCCTCACTCTAACCCTAACTCTAACTATAATCATTAATAAGAAAATGTCTTCCATGTTGCGCCGAGAGTAATCCTTCTCGAGGCGCCTATTTCAATCATCCCTATTCCACACAAAAAATAGGTGCACTCAAGAAGGATTACTCTCAGCATATTTTATATATATATATATATATATATATAATCTAGTTTTATTTTTATTATACAAAATCATATTATTTAGTTCTTACAATAACTACTAAACTAAAACTAAAATAACATTAATTTATAAATTCAATATTAGAACTTCTAAGAAGCCAACTCAATCTTTTGGAAATTTCCCATCAAATCAAATATTCTTATTCGGGCGTTCATTACACCGCCTCAAGGGCTTGGTTGGCCTAGACAAGGCAAATGCAGCATTGGTGGACGTTTTTCGCCAATTACATAAATCCTTTTTACTTTATTCTCCAATAGTCCCATTCATTAGAGAGAAGAACGCCACTTGTGTGAGAAAGTACAGTCATGATCAAATGCGGACCTTACCAAGACTCATCTACCTACGCACCTTCCATTTCTTCTTTCCACTTTCCACGAAATTTTCAGAGACCAAAATTTTCCACGAAAATTCTTTCAGAGACAATTTCTTTGAAATTTCTCAATAAAGCCAAACGAAGCCGTCGGCCTTATCTGTTGAATCGGTTGAACACACAAGTGGTGGTCCTGATTACTTTTCGCGGAGGGCAAAAGAAAGTGCCGAAGTTGTGTTTCAGGGTTGAAGGATTTATTGAGGAAGAAGGTGTAACATCTGTAAATGGGGGTGGATGAGTATGAATTGAATAAGCGGTGGTGGATTGTAATGGACGCCGGAATCACGGCAACGGCTTGTGAGTGTGCGAAAGAGGCACTTCAGCAGGCAGCACAAGCGGCCGCCGCGATTCTTGTTCATCAATTCGAGTCCTTTGTTCCCGTCGGCGGGCAGCAGAAGGAGAGCTCCGAGAGATCTGGATGGTGGATTGACAAGTGGACGGTTGCAGATGAGCTCTGGGCCACTGCTCTTTTCCCGCGGGATAGCTGGAAATGCAGGATGAGGGAGTTTCAGGCAATGGCGGTGGAGAATGGAAATGTGGTTCAGTGGTGCAGCGTGCGAGTATTGGATGATCCCAATCCCAGTTTCGAGTTTGAAATCGCGGTCCCGGAGTTTTTGGATGGAGATGACGTGCTTCTGCGAATTGGTGTGGCCAACGACCGCGCCCTCACAGTGCGGGTATTTCTGACGGAGTTTGTGAAAGTGGTCTGTTATCAGGAGGGACTCGAAACCGCGACCTCCTTGGGGTTGGGTTACCTGCTGCCCGAAACAGTGAGAGAGTACATAAGGTCTGCCCTAGAGCGAAATGAGGGTGACTTGAGTAATCAGAATGTTGTGGAAGGTGTTGTGGGGCACTTGATCAGGTACATGGCTTTTCTGGGGAATAAATGTGTGATTTGTGGGTTTGACAGGTTGTCAGATGTTCCGCGGAGTAGTAGTTGCAGTAATATTTGCAAGGCTACAAAGCAACGCTACGAGGATGTAATTGCAAGGGTTTTTCCTGACCTGAAGATTTCAGAAAAGGAAAGGGAAAAAAGGAGAGAGCAGTATGTGAAAAAGTTGTTCAATAATTCAAGAGAGGGACGCACAAGACTTGGGAATCTGGTTTGTAGGGTGGTTGTGGACGAGGAAAAATGGGGAAAGCGTACAAATGATGGCTCGCTTTCTTACACAGAGGCAGTTGGGAGAGTGACGAAAATGAAGTGGAAGAGCATAGCATGGGCTCTGCAAATCCCAATATCTGACTTATGGACCGACGATTCCGAGGGTTTGTAAAACTCTCAACCTTGTAAGTGTAACACCCCAAAATTGGCATCTTGCAACTATAACCAATTTTGTTGCATTTGTCGTGCTTCTAAATCATCAAAGTCCTATTGTACTAGGCAATTCTGAGTTTTAACTGACTCTACTCGACCTGAGTGTCAAATACAGAAAATCTTAAATCTGTATCAATCATACATCACATTTAATTTCTAAATACCTATTTGGCTAAACAAATCCTATGATCGAATTAATTTAATTAATAAAGTCCTAGCACTTTAATTAAATTAAATTCACCCTCTTTAGCTGAGACACATAAAAAGGAATTAAATAATATTTAATTATTAAATGAATATCCTCTTTTCAAATATTTGAATTTAATATTCAAATAATTAAGAAAATTCAATTATGAGGTCATATTTATTTAATTAATTGAATATCTTCTCAAAAAGCTTTCTTCTATTCAGAAATAGAAACTGTGAATTAATTGTGCTTTAAAGGAAATAAAACAATTGAATTCAAATAAAAC
>MU227866.1:582020-595839 GCA_018584345.1 Thuja plicata | reverse complement strand
ATTGTTAGTATGATTCTAAATCATTGTTCAACTCATTTGCAGAAATGTTGCGACAAAGGACTATTGTAATTGATCACTTATTTCAACATGTCGACATTCATAGGATTCATGAAGAAGAAAGATCTTCGTCATTGATTGCACAAAGCTTACTACAAGAAAAAGGACTAATCACATATCGTCCAGTATCACAGAGAAATTTTGCCCATTTTTATAGGGATCCATATATTTTAGAATTGAATACTTGTGAAATATGCAATCCAACAGAGGTACATCATATCCCAAGCGAGATATGGTTTCAACCAGCTTCAATAGCCTCTGAAGAAGAATACTCCTCTCTTATACATGGAGTAGGAGAATTGTGGTTAGAGAACCTGCTTCGAGCACCACAAATCAATACAACTTTGTAGAACCATTGCTATCATAGTCAAATATACCGCTTGCATTTTGCATCTGACTCAAACACATCATGGAACCGACAAGTAATAGAAAGGTGGGGACCATAGGGAGCTTATTTATATATACCCATAGCTGAACGTATAAGAAAAATTGTAATAGAGCAAATACCAACATGGACACAAACAACTTTTGAATTCAACCCAAGCATCAATCTTTTCACTTCTAACTGGGGAGTTCTTCGTCGCACACTTGAGCGCCTTTACTGGTTTGACAATTTTGACCCCATGACAAACGAAGAGAATGCCCCAAATGTAATCATTTAAAAAAAATTAGTTCATCCAATTCGCATTTAAGTTCATTGGGCCTTCAGACTTTACAATTTCAAATACAAAAAAAAGGAAAAATGTATTAAATGTATACTTCTTCATTATAAAATGCAAATGATTTTTGAAGTTCATCTACAAAAAATAACACAGTCAAAAATTTACTATAATGGAAAATAATTAGTTTATTTTGTACTCCAATAATTTTTATGTATGTAGTACATTTAATGATTTACACTTACAATTAAATTTCTACCAAATCACATATTCATTTCTCTTGAAAGTAACACATTAGCTTATATATTTTATGCAAAACAATTTGATTCATATTTTCCTTTTCATATATTCAAGAATTTTGTCTAGTATTTTTAATTTCAAATTTTAACTTTTTTATTGTTATATTTTATATAAAAATATTATGTAAGAAATAATTTAAATTGATTTTTTTCTTGTTTTATTTATTTGTTTTAACTAATTTTAAAAGTTATATCAATATGATATATGGGACGAAACATGGAGGGGCACATGGAGTGCTGCTACCATCTAGGTCTTGTGGTAGTTAATGCACAAGAAACCCGATGTAGCCATCAAAAACAGTGAAAACAATGGATAGCCAGGATATAATTTTTTAGCCTACAGAGAGGTGTGAGAGGGAGATAAAGAGAGAACTAGAGAGATGGAGATATAGAGTAAGATGAATGGAGTGAACTTATTGTATTTACCTTTTCTAATTGTGTACTATATGTTGGAAATTAAAAATTTGTTAAGATAAGATTTATTATTCAACTCCTAAACCTCATTAAATGGAATATCATACGGAATAAGACTCATTTAATAATAAATAAACTTCATAAGCAAAAAGTCCAAATATAATACATAAATGATATAGCCACCAAATACAATAAAATGAAGACAACATTAAAAAAAAAGGCGTAACCATTGCACACTTAGGTGCGATTGCTAGTATATTTAAAGGAAAATAAAGTGAAGTTACTTAATACTTTCGTTCAGCGATAAATTTGATGAAGTTTTTAGTATTCTATTTTTGAAATTAACGTTATCTCTTGGGTAATGTGTATGAAAATAACAAAGGAAAATGACTGGTTGAAAACAGTCGCAAGTAAAATGAACGACCAAGACTGCTTTGATGGTCTTACATTGGTTCATACAAATTTTAAAACATTGATTTCAAAATTTAGCTCAAACTTTTCAAATAATAAATGTCTTCTATGTAAAAATCTATAATGTTTAATTTTTAATATTACAAATTTGATCCTAACGACTCCAAATTTAAACTTCAATTCTTGGATTTGAATTGGCTATAAATGACTAGCATGAAGGAAACATATAAGGGGGTAAATTATTCATGCCTCTGGGTGTATTTTTGGGTCCAAAGAAGATGATTTTGGTGCATGGGTATTGAAGATGGTACTTAATGAGCAAAGACACCTTTACAAATATAGAAACCAACCACATGCCTTAATTGTAGATCTACTTGTGGGTTTGCATTTTTCATGAAAAGAATTGGTCTTTGTTCATATTTCTAAGCAAGCTATCTATGTCAGTTTCAAAATTATTTTGTATTACTTGTATATGAGTGCAAATTAATGTGAGGGGGAACTCGAAAATGGGTTGTTTCCATAATCATGAAATTTGAAACTTTTTTGGGCCTTTACGGGTTTTCCTATGGTCACACATGCATTAAACAATGTGTCGAAACTTGTCCTAGAGTCATGAATTTAAGATGCTTACCCCAACATCCAAAAAATCTTCTTGTTGAGAGATTTTAATTGCCAAAGTGGAGAGGTTCTAGCTTGTTGTAACTAGGCTCAAACATTGAGTTGCTTCATAATCTTTGCATCATAATATATTGCAAATGTTCAAAATTTGCAAGCGCCAATAGAATTTTTCCATAATAGAAAATATATTTTCATAATTTCAAGATTTTTATAAAAAAAAAGAACGTATTTCCAATATCAAGATGAGTGGATCTATGTGTCATCATTTATAATCCTTCATCATAGTTTCAAATGGCAAGTACACAATTCTCTTTTATTAAATTTTAAAATGTTTGCTTATTATAATTTTAATCCTATGTATACTAAATTAATATAGGCTAGTTCATATTGATTTCTCTGGATTAATTTGTTTAGCCTAAATTATTTTAAGAAAATGTTATAAAAAAAAAAGTCAAAATCTCTTTAAGTAAAATAAAATAAACTCTCCTAAAAGTTGTTCTAACCTAATTCAATAATATGAATACACAAAAACATAAATTAACCTATATTAAATGAGTAAGAGCATTTGTATTTTGAAACTAAATTCCAATGTATGGAAAGCAGATACGACAAATAAGGGTACCTAGCTCAATGGCCCAAGAATGTGCTTTAATAACAAATATATTGAAATCAAATTGTCATCTAATTAGAAAAATGTATGATCTATTGTCGGCGAACATCTCAAAATTCATGCTAGATGTGTGCATTATGTAGATCAAGTTTGCAATTACATATTTGTTCTCTTAGTTTGGACTTAATCCTACACAATGGATAGAAGGAATGCATGAAAGGGAAATAACTAAAAGCAAATTATCCTACTAGGTGATACACCGAAGGTGACCCAAATCATAATACATTGACTAACCTCAGCATGAAACCTTGGAACAAATAGAACACAACTTCCTAGATAGGCTTGCATAAATATTTCATAGAGAGGCCCGAGACAAATAGAGGCTATTCAGGGAAAGAAGTAATTTCACGAACAATAGCATATTTACTATAAGTAGACATAGACTATGACCTGCAAACAGACATCCACTTTTGCAATTCGGCACAGGAATGAGACAAAATGACAAGGGACTGTAGAATATCCACAAAATCATCTAAATCAAATCATCCACAGTAGTACACACTATTGCAAAAAGAAAGAGGGCTTAGGGACTCCAATGTTTCACTAGAAATCACTCAATATATTCTAATTCAGTAAGAGAGATTTAGACAAGAAGAGCCCAGGGATAGAAAAGATGTCACAAAAAGCTAATGCAATATCTAAATCTCAATGAAAGATTAAAAAATATAGAAATCAGAGGGTAGAAAGAATGCCACGGATAATTTCCAAGTCAGAAAAACTCTGAGCTCTAAAGCTCTTAAAACTGCTATATACTCCCTAGCACGCAGGCTTGGAGTCAATCTAATCTTGTTAGGATTACAATTGATTACAATAGGATTTTTTTAGAAACCCTAACACTGTCAGTTTCATTCATAAATGTATCCTAGAAATATCTTTGATCGATCATATATAGTTCTGAAATCTTCCTACCACCATCAATTTTGCTTCTACGAAGTCGGCTGATTCATCTACCTCTTTGCAAGTTGGTTTTGTAATAACTTCTAAGATCAAGTATTTGAATTTCCTTTGAATATTTAAATCCTAACAGTCATAGGCGGCATGGATATTTGTGTTGACGGCTGAGATTTCAATCCTTTTATACTTTAAAATGTAGCCATTGGATCACCTTATTTACCTGGGCAATGTCTCCTAACCTTGAGTTAATTCCTTCTCTTTGTCGCTAAGTCTCCCAACCTTCCGCTAACCCTAGCTTTATCATGAGATTACGAGACAAGCATTAAACCTTCTTTAAATTGGGCAGCGGTCACCAAGTCTCTATGTCTTGATAGAATATTCCCCTTGATTACGAGACCACCCAACCAAAAGGCTGTAACTTAACTCATCTCCAAACTTAAGTCACACTTGTAGGTAGGAATTACACTGAGTCCCGTGATCTCCAGATCCTTTGCCAACTCTAGTTTATATTAAGAGATTACCTGACTCTCCTCTGATCGTCATTTGATCCAACGATCATCGCTGAGTCTCCTAATCAAAATGGAATATGCTTTTCTTTCATGAGATCATGAGACTAGCGAGAATTTATGGTTGCCAAATGATTTGGAATATTATGCTTTTATCGCACGACTTAGAGACTTAATGCAAGGTATAAATGCGCACATGGGAATTTGAAGAAATTAAGTCACCCAAAAGGTAATAAGGAATTAGAGCAGGTCTCGGGTAACTAGGGTTTTATCAAATACGTAGGTTCTTCAACACTTAGATTATTTTGCATGGGGACGAGCAAAAAAGGGACTGAAGAGACTGTAAAGAACACAACCAAGATCAAAATCTAAGGTCTACCTCATAGGCTGGGCTCAACCCTTGTGGGAGCCTCATTTTACTCCACCTGCAACCAAAAATCTTCATAATGGGAAAATTTGGGTAACATTCTTGGCAATTTCTGTGGGATGTCTATCTGCTAGACATTGAGAACCAGTAGCCTTTAATATCCATTGGGCATAGAATCATTACTTGATCAAAATAGAAACTTGGAATTAGAGTGAAACCAAAAGGGGAAAAAACTAACTGTGCACGAGCACTTTAAGGAAAGCAGGAAATTAATCTAGAAAGCAGGAATAGAAAGCAGGGAAATCATCTACAATATTTACAAGGAAGGACAAAATTTGAAACAAGGTTTCAAATGGAATCCATTTACAGAAATGGGAAAGGGAACTCCTCCAAGAGTTGATAGATGAAAAGCATTATGTTCCTTGCACTCCGTGATGATGAATGGACCTCCCCAAAAGGAATCAAAATTAGTATGTCTGCCAGGCTTTGATTTGAATTCATCCCATTTGAGGACTATATCTCCAATCTTGAAACTCCTAGTCTTGGCTCTCTTGTAAAAGATTTTATTTGTCTGCATCTAGTGAAATTCCATATCCTTCATGGACTTATCTCTGTGTTCTTCTAATTCCATAATCTAAGCATACCTAATTTGCAAAGGATCCCCTTCTTCAAACAAGACATACTGAGTAGCTAAGTCTAGGGCTGGCAATTCAGTTAAAATGGACAACTTAGCCTCCTTTCCATACACTAGCATGTAGGGAGAATTCCCAATGATCTTTTTTAGGGTAATTCTATCTAACCACAATGCAAATTTCAATTTGGTGTGCCAATCTCTTTGGTTTTCTTGTAGGGTTTTCTTGATTATCCTAATCAAGTTCTTGTTCATTGATTCTGCCAAACCATTACCCTGAGGGTAGTAGTTCAAACTCATGTTCAAATAAATACCATGTTTGACTTCCCATTCAGTCACTCTCAGGCCTATAAATGCTAATGCATTATCTGAAATAATGGAGTCAGTGACACCAAATCTGTGAATTATATCATCATAAAACCTTGGGACAACATTCTCATTTTCTTCCTTCAATGCCACCGCCTCTGTCCATCTAGTGAAATAATCTGTTGCAGTAATCACCCATTTATGACCTGCACTTCATGAAGGATTGATCATGCCAATGAAATCTATGCCCCATATTATGAAAGGTTGCTCTACTCTAATGGGCTTAAAGGGCAAGGCTGCAAGTTTTTCTTTTCCTGCAAACATGGTACATTTGATGCATTTCCTTATGTGATCATGGCTATCCTTGAAGATGGATGGCCAATAGTATCCAGCCCTCATGATCTTAAAAGAAGTAGTCCTAGGAGAGAAGTGACCTCCAGAAGGTCTGTCATGAAATTCAAATAGGACATCTATTATCTTTTCTGAACCTATGCATCTCAAATGGACACCATTGTGATCCTTTCTAAAAAGAATGTCATCTATCAGCACAAAAGGAAAAGATTGTAACCTGTAGTATCTCCTTTTTGATGAATTTAGATCTATAGGGCATTCCCCTATTTTAAAATAATGGATCATGTTAGGTAACCAACCTGCTGCCTCGGCATGATTTTCTATTGAATGCATGATTAGGGATGCATCTATTTTCTCTGATTCCTTGGAACTCTCATCCTTTGTCAGATGCTCACAAAGACCTCTTCCTCTTACTAACTTGGTGACTTGGATATTAATGTCATATTCCATTACCTTAGTAATCCAACCAGCTCTTTTTTCATTCAGGTCCCTAGAAAGCAAGAATTCCTTGACACTAGGATGAGTTACTTTCAATTGTACCTTGCTCTGGGTTAACAGATATCTAAATTTCTTAAGGCTCTTCACTACAATGAGTACGTGTCTCTCCACAAAAGAATATCTCTATTCATATTCTTCTAAACCTTTGCTAAAGAAAGCAATAGGTTGTTCCAACCCTTCAGAATTTTCCTGGGTCAATATTGCAGAAATAGCATCTGATCCTCCATAAGCGTAAAGGATAAAATCCTTACTGAAGTTTGGGTTTAATAGGATAGGGGCTTCTTTCAGAGACTCTTTAATGGTTTGGAAACTGACCTTTCCTTCTTTGCTCCAACAAAAATATGTATTCTTCTTCAACATTGTTGTCAAAGGCTTTAATAGATCTGCAATATTAGGCATGAAACGTCTGACAAAGTTAATCCTTCCTATGAAAGATTGAAGAATTTTCTTGTGATGTGGTAAGGGTAGCTCTAGAATAGCTACAATCCTTTTAGGGTCTACTATAATTCCATTTTTGGATACTATATATCCCAATAGTTTTCCTTCATGGACTGCAAACACACATTTCTTGGGATTAAGAGATATCCCAAATTCTCTACACCTTTCAAATATTTTCCTCAGATGTTTGATATGGTCCACTGCATGTTTAGACTAAATAGTTATGTTATCTAAATAGACCAGTACAAATTTGTACATGAGGCTTTTAAAGGCCATATCCATTGCCTTTTGAAAAGTAGCACCTGCATTAGACAAACCAAAGGGCATCTTTTGATAAGCCATGGTCCCCCACTTGGTTGTAAACGCAGTCTTATATTGATCTTCTTCATGAACTAGGATTTGATTGTATCTTGAATAGCCATCCAATAATGAAAATCTCTCAGATCTAGAGACACATTGTAGGATCTGCTCCATAGAGGGTAATGGATGACAATCTTTTAGGGATGCCCTATTAAGGTCTCTAAAGTCAACACATAGCCTTAACTCACCATTCTTCTTCCTGACCAGAATGAGGTTGGAAACCCAATTGGTGTGCTTGATGGGGTAGATGATGCCACTCTCTATTAATTTGAGGACTTCTTTATGCATGAGTGGTTCTAACTTAGGATATACAGGCCTTTGCTTCTGCCTGACCGGTTTGGCATTAGGTTCCAATTTAATGGTATGTTGAGCAAGGGTAGGATCAAACCCTTTGAGGTCCTCATATTTCCATGCAAAGAAATCATTAAAATCTTGAAATAATCAGGTGCAAGCCTATTTTTCTGAATTAGTATTTACCTTCCCAAATTGTAAACTTTTACTTGGTTCTAACTTTAATTCAGTACAATGTTCTTGCTGGACTACTAGGCCAACTTTGCTCTTCTATGTTTGGTCATCTTTGTTGAAGATAGACTCCAAGGTGACAAGCCCTTTAGGCATATTATTGGATCTTAGTTGTATCACTTGATCACCATAGTTCTGCAATAATATATCTTGGTTATGTTCTGAGAAAACGTCATCTTCAAATAGGAACTATAGAATCTGTTCGTCACTGTCAAACACTTGCCAATTGATATTGTTATCAGGAATAGAAGGTTTTACAATCACTTTGATATGTTGTTGATCTCTTTCTTTCAAAATGCTTGTAGGGATATCATACTGAGATCCAAAAGTAGCTAATCTATTTGCATTCTGATTCAATTTCCTAGGGATTGCGATGATACTGAAAGCATGGAGATCTTCAATTATGTCCCAAATTTGATGCTTATTTTCTCTCATTATATCACTTTTAGTCGCACTTATCCCTCTTACTTGGCTAACAACCAGCTCCTTGTCACCATATACCTTTAGGGTTCTGATCTCTCTCTTTTTAGCCCATTCCAACCCATTCACTAGGCTCTCATATTCAGCATTGTTACTAGTGCAGGAGAAACTGAACCTAAAGGAAGCATAATACTTCTCCCCTTTTGGATAAACTAGCATTGCACCACCACAAGCACCATGTTTTCTTCTAGCACCATCGAAGTATAGCTCCCAAACTTGGCCGCATTGATCTTCTAAACCTTTGTTTCCCTTAGAGAGATTTGGCTCTATGCAATTTTCTTCTTGAATCAAATAAGACCCTAAACCAGCATCCCAAATAATGTTGGCCTGGGCCTCAGAGGGTCTCTGAGATTCTAATTCATCTAGATAGATGTCTGGGATACCTTCTAGCTTGGTGGTTGTTTCCCTGATGATTGGGAAGTCATCATCATTGAGTGCAAGACAACTTGTGTTAAGTACATTGGACACATGAGGTTCTACATGGTGTGTTGCCAATGATTCAGATTTGATAGTGACCTTAGTCCCATACCTTGTATGAAAAAGCATGTGTGACCAATCAGAGGAAAGATACCCTCCTATCTTGGCTATAAATTCCCTCGACAAGCATATGGAAAATAAAGCATGGAGGTCTATTATATATATGTCGAGCAGGATAGAGAAATTAGGGCTTGCATGGAGGACTAGACTGGTGTCCTTAGCTACACCTATTATGTTCACTAAAGAAACATCAAGTTGGGTAACTTTCTTTTGGAAAGGCTCATATTTCAAACCTACTTAGTCATCCACCTTGTTAGGCATAACAGTGCTAGTAGCCCCACTATCTACCATGCAATTATGTATCAAATATTTTCCAATAATTAAAGATACATAAAAAGGGGGTGGTTTTGAGTTCCTACCTTGCACGGTATTAGCCTTGGATTTTCCACTTGGAACCTCCTCCCTATGACCAGTGCTAATCAATACTGGCTTAACAACCTCTTTTATTATAGGCAGCTCGGGAATTACCTCTGCAGTCATTGTTTTCTTCAATATTTCAAGTTGTCCCAGAATATCCAAAGAGTCCCACATAGACATAGTGATATTTGTTTTCTTCATATTATCCACTATGTTGAAGGGTACAGTTGTGTGTACTCTTTGGTGCATCTTTACTACGATAGGCTCAATCTCCTTAGAAGGTCAATTTTATTTGACCAGAATGGTGGGGGCCTTCTTCAGTATGATAGGAGCGAAGGGCGGTGAAAATTTTGTAGATATAGAAGCCCTATCTCCTATTTGCTCCATGTCTTGAGCTCTTCTTTTAGACCTGGTGTTGGCAGCAATGGTGGATTCATCGTTTACTCCATTGAAATCTTGTCGCTCCGAATTAAAAAGAGTGGTTTCATCATGTTGTGCCTCATGGTGAGGAGGTAGTTTGTTGGGAGAAACCTTTGATTGAGTAAGTGAGGCGCTTTGAACCATCAGTGCTTGGTGTACCCTCCCATTTAGGCATGTTGTTTGGTTATGGGACTGATTGCAAGGGTAACACCACTCCATCTCTGTAGCAAGATTATTGTGACTTGGGACCACATCCCTAACTAGATTTGTAGAATTGAGAGGGGTAGGATTGTAAGTGTGAGATGGTATCTGATTGTAGTTTTGCCTTTGCCCTTGATAACCTCCTTGAAATTGGGGTCTATTCTGCTGATAAGATTGTCCCTGATTTTGATATTGTTGATTGGGACTCTGATTTTGCTTTTGAAGAGGGGGCCTACTCTACTATCCTTGTTTCTTTATACTAATCAGCTCATTACTCATAGTCTTCATTAATTTCTTCATTTCTTGTTGATTGCTTCTTAGTTCTAATAGCTCTTGGGAAGGGTCCTCCCTTGCTTCCGCATAACTGGTACTTGCTTGAGGTGTTACAATAGTGGGTATTGGAGGAATTGGAGTTATTTGTAAAGGCATGATTGGTTGTATGTCAGGGAATATGGGCATGGGTGGCCTCGGGGCTATCATGCCAGCTTGTATTAAACAGTTCTCTGCCTTGACAGCAATGTCGAAAGCTTGAGGTAATGAAGTACCTCCCATAGATTGAACCATGACATAAATATTTCTATTTAGACTTCTTAAAAAATATAGAAAGGCATGATCAGCTGAAGGTCTTACTGAAGTAGGAATTTAATTCCACGTCTTAAGAAATCTGCTATTGAAGTTTGTCATTTGTTCCTGAGGAGCTCTTTTAATGGTTGTTAGTTGCTCAACCAGGGATAATTTATCTAATTTATCCTCAGAGTCTTTACTTAATGCATCTCCTAATCTATCACATGAATTAATGGAACCGACAGTGAGAGTTCTAAACCATTCTAAGGCCTTACCTTTGAAAGAGGTTGCTAATAGCTTGGTATCCACATCTTCTTCTTTGATGTTATGTATACTACAGATAGTAGTTACGTCTCTTATGTGTTCAAAAGCTGTAGTTTTCCATTCACCTGTAAAATCAAGTAGACTTTTAAGCGCTACCAGAGGTACATCATGATGTTGAGCAAAGTTCAAGGGGCTTCCTTGATTGAAGGGGGCAAAAGCAAACTGCCTCGCCATTGCA
Source organism: Thuja plicata (assembly GCA_018584345.1). Classification (NCBI taxonomy): domain Eukaryota; kingdom Viridiplantae; phylum Streptophyta; class Pinopsida; order Cupressales; family Cupressaceae; genus Thuja; species Thuja plicata. The sequence goes on along the minus strand of MU227866.1, from coordinate 584,777 downwards.
GGAGCTGTGACTCGCTGAATAGCAACTGTGTGAGTTGTATTCAAGGGTGGAGTTGAATCTTCTTGTAACTCTTTGGTTAGGGATCTTCCTCTTCTTCTGGAATGAAAAGTCCTAGGTCCCCTCTCTAAAGTATCAGGTGGTGTAGACTGTACCCTCCTAGTAGGGGGTGTTCTTTGAGATGATCTTCTATAGTTCCTTTTAGAAGGCAACTGTGTGAACTCAAAAATCTTTGAGCTTCTTGTTTCAAATTTTCTCATAAATTTTGAATAGGACTGGGTCTTCTATTCTTCACCAATGGAGTCGCCAGATATACTTGACAAGAAAACCTCTTTGAGTCTTTATTATGCAACCAGTATATCAAAATAGCATAATACTGGTAAGTAAAATTCTATTGGAGTCCCACCGGGTGTGCCCAAACTGTTAAACACCTATATTTGCACCCTTATCCAAGCTCTCATAGTCTTGGTAATCTAGTATAACATGGGAATCATCTCAAGGTTGTGGGACCTTTTTCTAACCGAGATGAGACCTCCTGATTCTAGGCCAGTTCCTCTTGATATGTCACCCAAATTTGCTTCTTAACAGGAAAGTAAATTCTTGAGCAAAAAGGGATAGAAGGAATGCATGAAAGGGAAATAACTGAAAGAAAATTATCCTACTAGGTGATACACTCTAGGTGACTCGAATCATAATACATTGAATAACCTCAGCATGAAACCTTGGAACAAATAGAGCACAACTTCCTAGATAGGCTTGCATAAATATTTCATAGAGAGGCCCAGGACAAACAGAGGTTGTTCAGCGAAAGAAGTAATTTCACAAACAATGGCATATTTACTATAAGTCGACACAGACTATGACCTGCAAATAGACATCCACTTTTGCAATTTGGCACAGGAATGAGACAAAATGACAGGGGACTGTAGAATATCCACAAACTCATCTAAATCAAATCATCCACAGTAGTACACACTATTACAAAAAGAAAGAGGGCTCAGGGACTCCAATGTTTCACTAGAAATCACTCAATATATTCTAATTCAGTAAGAGAGATTCAGACAAGAATAGCCTAGGGACAAAAAAGATGTCACAAAAAGCTTATGCAATATCTAAATCTCAATGAAAGATTACAAACTACAGAAATCAGAGGGCAGAAGGAATGTCATGGATAATTTCCAAGTCAAAAAAACTCTGAGCTCTAAAGCTCTTAAAACTGCTATATACTCCCCAATACACAGGCTTGGAGTCATTCTATTCTTGTTAAGATTACAACTGATTACAATAGGATTTTTTCAGAAACCCTAACACTGTCAATTTCATTCATAAATGCATCCTAGAAATATCTTTGATCAATCAGATATAATTCTAAAATCTTCCTACCACCATCAATTTTGCTTCTGTGAAGTTGGTCGATTCATCTACCTCTCTGCAAGCTGGTTCTGTAATAACTTCTAAGATCAGATATTTGAATTTACTTTGAATATTTAAATCCTAATGGTCATAGGTGGCATGGATATCTGTGTTGACGGCTGAGATTTCAATCCTTTTATACTTTAAAATGTAGCCACTAGATCACCTTATTTACCCGGGCAATGTCTCATAACCTCGAGTTAATTCCTTCTCTTTTCTACTAAGTCTCCCAACCTTTTGCTAACCCTGGCTTTATCATGAGATTACGCAACAAGTGTTAAACCTTCTTTAAATTGGGCGGTGCTATCCAAGTCTCTGTGTCTTGATAGAATATTCCCCTTGATTACGAGACCACCCGACCGAAAGGCTGTAACTTAACTCATCTTCGAAGTTAAGTCACACCTGTAGGTAGGAATTACACTAAGTCACGTGATCTCTAGATCCTTTGCCAACTCCATTTTATATTAAGAGATTACCCAACTCCCCTCCGATCATCATTTGATCCAACAATCATCGCTGAGTCTCCTAATCAAAATGGAATATGCTTTTCTTTCACGAGATCATGAGACTAGCGAGAATTTTTGGGTCGCCAGATGAATTGGAATATTCTTCTTTTATCACGCGACTTAGAGACTTAATGCAAGGTATAAATGTGCACATGGGAATTTGAAGAACTTAAGTCACCCAAAAGGTAATAAGGAATTAGAATAGGTCTCGGGTAACTAGGGTTTTATCAAATACATAGGTTCTTCAACACTTAGATTATTTTGCATGGGAGGGAGCAAAATAGGGACTGAAGAGACTGTAAAGAACACAACCAAGATTAGAATCTAAGGTCTACCTCACAGGCTGGGCTCAACCCTCGTGGGAGCCTCATTTTACTCCACTTGTAGCCAAAAATCTTCATAATGGGAAAATTTGGGTAATAATAGCGACATCCACCGCCATCCTAGAATATAAATCTAGGTTAGTATTGCTATAATGATTAATATTTATTAATTCTAAACATTAAATATAGTGATATTAACAACCTTTTTCTTATTTTTGCAAGTCCAAAATTTACGGTTATGATTTTTGTCTATCTGTGACGTCCTTAACACGCAGCGCAATCCATCACCATCGTGACACATAGGAACATTTGTCATAGACATCACCCCTGCATCAAACAGATTTTTGTTCATTCATACTATTGAAGCAACCAAACTTAGTATTGGAGATAAATAGCAACATTCATATAACAATATGACTATTTTCTATTAGTACAAAATGAGAAAGTTTCATTTATGTTGATATTATGAATTTATACAAAACAATACAATGAAACATCTATAACATCAGATAGAAGAT
>MU227866.1:510215-529164 GCA_018584345.1 Thuja plicata | reverse complement strand
AACCATGAAAGAGATTCCATAATCACAATCATATGAAGAGAACACATTGTGAATAGTGATCATAACCTTGCTCAAGTATCAATCAGAGCATAAACACCAAGGTGACATAATCAACACCTAAAGTCATCTAGAAAGATAGATGGTTTATCAAAAGTAATCATACTCAAAGAGAAGAAAATATGCACATAATTCAATCATAGAGATTTCTTATATATCCATAAAAGAAATTAACATCTAACATCCTAACAACATACAACATGGTGCTGAAAGGTTCTCAACACATAAGTAGAGATAAATACACATGGAATGGTAGTATTAAACTATAACCAATATACCTAATAGCACCAACATGTTTATCATTGGGATCATCATCAAGTACTAGATTATGAAATCATTATGAATAAACCACTAGAATAGATTAGATAAGTACCTCATTGCAAACATGTACCTAAAGAATCACCATACTCACATAAGCAATAAGAGAAACATAGAAAGATCTTACATCATTCAGAAGACTCTAACCAATAGCAACAAAATCATGTTAGGGTTAGAGATGTGTTACAACCAACATTTACTTTTTCTTGTACTATTTCTTTACGGTAGCAACATCTATATTATAATAACAAGAAAAACATGTCACAACATAATGGTCAAGGCTATCCACAAGTCAGATCAACTCTTCTTCAAAAGTAAGATCTCCTCCACCCAACCCACTAGTTGAGGGACCTTCATGTCTATCCACAGACTAGTGTCTTTTAGAGCTTTCACTAAAAGACCTATAAGAAGAAAAGTTACCCTCTCTAGCCATGAGACCTACAACTTGAAACATTGTGAGCTATCATGTGGCCAATTTTCCTCTATAGGATTTTGCAACTGCAAGAAATATAAACTTATCTATAATAGTCCATTGAATTGTACAGATCAAGAACATTGACCAAGTGAACTCAAATTGATCTCATAGCTAGTAGCATTTTTTTCTTTTTTATAACTATTTTTTTTAGAGGAGAAGAGTAATAGAAATAAAGAAAGGGACAAGCTCAATATCTTACCTTTGTTATCAAGTCCACTCCTAAAAGACTAGAAAACATATGAGAAAAGATAAAAATGCCCAACAATGTAGTGAACCATTCATCAAGATCTTTGCAGCATTCCAATCTTATTCTTACTCATTACAATGTTCTTCTTTCTTTCTACAATGTGGGTGTGAAGCACTCCCTCCTTTTATTTTTCTTGTGGCATGAAAAGAGCTCTCTCCAACAAGAAAACCCTATCTTTATCTTTTTATGTGGATGGATAAAATTTCAAAGGAAAACAAAACCCTTTATTTTTTGCCTCTTTTATGGAGTGATACTTGATGCTCATCAAAATTTTTATTTTCCTCCTTTGACACCTAAGCATTCATGAAACACTTTTTGCCAAAGATTTGTATAAAGAAAACATTTATACCTTTAAATATCTTTTATTTTATTTTGGTATACTTGACAAAAAACAAAAAAAAATGGTAACATCTTTGGCAACCTTTGCAAGTGTTTTTCCTGCTATAACATAAAATACCAACTATCTTCCATCCATTTGGCTACAGAGTCAAGAAGAGACTAGAAATAGATCAAACTCAGACCTAAAATACTGCTATTAAATACCTCTAAACACAAAATAACCTACTACAAACAACACCTACAACTAATTCAACAAGAAAAAAATAATGTGCTCCTTTCTTTTTGCAACATGGGTGTGAAGAAGTCCCTCGATATGTTATTCTTGTGGCATTAAAAGATCTCTTTGTAACAAGAAAACCCTATCTTTCTCTTGCTATTTGGATCGAAAAAATTTCAAAGGAAACCAAAACCCTTTATTTTTCCCTCTTTTATGGCATGAGAATTGGTGCTCATCAAGCTTTTATTTTCCTCCTTTGGTGCCTAGCCCTTCACAAAATCTTTTTTGCGAAAGACTTGTATACCATTAAACATTTTTTTTTTTTTTTGCATACTTGTCAAAAAAACAAAAAATGGTAACACTCGCATGTTTACAAAGGTCCACAATTTATTCTATTCTTCCAACCCACCTCTCTTCTTCCTCTTAATTCAAAAGCAAAATTTGTGTTGAAAGATTTGAATAAAATCCAATCATCAAGAGTATCTCTTAAATAAGTCATCTTATTCCTTCTATATAACAATTGACATGCAAAGTGCAAACTTCTTTAAAAAGCAAAATTTGCGTTGAAAGATTTGACTAAAGTCCAATCATTAAGAGTATCTCTCAAATAAGTCATCTTATTCCTTCTACGCAACAAGTGGCATGCATAGTTCAAACTTTTTGAATTTTTCCTTCGGTTCACAAAATTGACTATACTAAATTATATCAAGGAATAAAATATTTCTGCCTATTTGAGTAAAATTTGAGGAATATATCATCATATTATAGATATTTTGATCATGTGTGTTAGGATTTAGAGTAGTATAGGAATGCCAAAATTCATGAAGTTTAGCAGTTCGTTAATTTGCCTTAACTAATGAAAATATCATATTTGGATAGTTTGAGATATTATGTAGATTATGGTTGTACAAACCACAAGAGATTTGGAAATTTGCCCCTATTGAGAGCCTTTGGAATGGATTTCATAACCACATTATATTTACATCCTGTAAAATAATATTTGAAAATAATTAATAAAATCTTCTAAGAATGGTTATCTATTAGAAATTGATGTATAGCAATTGTTAAAAGTTCAAACAAGATTTGATGAAGTAATTTGTGCACTATATTATTTATATTTCATATGTATAAAACAATCATTTTTTAATAGTTTTTCCAATCCTATGCAATATTGAAATAATGTGCAAAGATTTTGTCACTTAAAGACTTTCGTCACAAAATATCTAAATGTTGATGTAATGTGTACTTTTGATTTCACTTTTAAATAGTGTTGTTGAAAAGTCTCACAAAAATCAATATAGAAACACACATTAATTACATTCAAGAATGTGAAATTAGAAATCTTATTTTTTAAACTTTTATAAGACTAAATTATATATGTTTTTTTTTATCAATCTATTTTAGATTGTCTAGACATAATCTAATCTACTAACATGTAAAATATCTCTATGAAATGTGAACAAATAATATCTTTAAATATTATATATTTATGATGTTGCTATCAAGATTCAATTGTGTAGTTTTTGAGTCAAATTCATTAACCCATGTTTCGTGAGTAGTAGTTCACAAGAACCCATCTCTCATGACAATGAATGGAACACTGAGCACTTATTGCATCTAGGTGATGCTCACTGTTAATGTTTGTAGCTTAAGTCATATGATCATTTAGAATACATATAATACTTTAATATTGATTAATAATAATATATTGCATTTGTATATATATGTGATATATATATTATATTATATTAATATTAAATATATATTATGCAAACTTATATTATTCTAATATAAAATTGATTAATGGAACATTAACAATTATAATGAATAGACATGTCTCGTGAAGGGACACGTCTCTCCTAGTGTCTCTCTCAATATAAATACAAGAAAGATTGTTGCATTTGAAACATGCAAACAAAAATAAAGAGTGCTATTACATTTGTAGTGATTCTAAAACTCAATATGGTATGAAAGCGGACTGTAATTGTAAACTTAGTGAACAAACAAAGGTTGACGGCGCTAGATATCTTGGAGAAAGAATCAAGCTCTAAGGTCCAGCGGATATATTAATCTTGATATCTCCTTGAGCCATATACATAATGTCTGGAAATTAAAATTGTTACAAACGACACTTATAATTCCTTGCAGAAAAGATATAACATGGTATGGCGAGCGCTAATTAAGTTTGATATTTGCAAACATATTCTGCACTGACATTTACGAATTCAATTATCAAGGTGGTTTCTCAACCAAATAATCGAGTCAATATATAAAGCAATTCCACAGAACCATCTGCCTTAACCGCCACCAAAAGAAGGAAACATGTTCCTGGACCAACCACAAACCATAAGGAGTTGTGCTCAGAGGAATGCATGAAGCATTAGATCGAGCCTCATCTATATTGATGGATTTGTAACTCGACGAGTTGCACCTGCAAACATCAAAACGAGCTCAACTTAACTTCAGACATTGCATCCACCGGCTCCAATCGACATTCCCGACCGTTGCAAACATACATCAGAGCTGATATTGCATACGCTGAGCTTAGTTGTCAGGAGACATTTTTAGTGAAGTGTCATGGAACGCAAAGACATTGCCTTGTCAAGCGCACCGACTCCTCGATCTTTATCCACATTACACTGTGAGATCTGATCGAAGGAGCAAACACTGCAACCTTCCCAAGAATAGAATGCGATATCTAGACATTAGTAAAGCTTATATCTACATTACTTTTATCATTCAACTCATTCAAACCGCCCAAATGGCGACGTTGATCTGCCTCGAGCAAGCATCTGACCCAGCAACATTGAACCCGCAGTGAACTTTGACAAATCGACAATGGATACATATATTATCAGAGACTTCATGTCGAGGGAATTAAGAAATGGAGAAAAACATTATACTTGGATATTGCTAAATGACATCTTACGGTAGAATGATTCAGATTTTAGTTGAGGTGAATCGTAGTCATTAAGATTAGTATCTGAGTCTGCCAATATTACGAAGTAGACGTTATTATGTTGCCAACGACTCATCTGCATCAAGCATAGTAGAAGATTAATCCTACAAGAACTAGTTAGAGATTAGTAAATACAGACATCAATTTCCAATCATAGGTGACAACGATCAAAGAACATCATTTGGGTGTCTTATCTTCTCAGCTAGAGATTTTCTTGGATATTAGTTTCCAAGCGGTCCATACATTGCAAAGGCATACAAAGTTTGCTACAACACTTAAGTTCCATGGTATCGATCGTTGAGGACAACTAGTTTTGCATAAAATATATTCTGGTAATCCAATTCTTATGATTTTGAAAGTGTTTCCCTTCTAGGATTTGTACCAATAGAATCTTTTAACCTCCTAATTAAAGATTCTATTTGTGTTTTCCCATTTTCTATTTGGTTTATCAAGTTTTCATGTTTTCCAAGAGGAGGTTTCTCATTTGGTGAGGGTGGTTGGGGTTCATTTTCTTGGTTATTTTCAGCATCCATTTGTTCATGAGGAGAAGATGGAGGGTTTGGTTGAGGATTTTCTGTGGGGATATCATTTCTTCCTGACAATTAAAATAAAATCTATTTTGAAACTCTAATTAAACATAAAATTAAAGAAAAGAGAATCTAACAATCAAATTTGAAGAAAAAAATAAAAATTAAACCTAAATTTCAAAACAAATAGCATTCATGGTTGTAGAATCACTTACCTCTTCTTCCGGTTTGACCTTATTGATGTTGTGGAGCCATTTTTGCTTCACTTTGATGGAGAAAGCCTCACAATGAATCGCGTACACGCTATTATGAAGAGAAAAATAGCAAAACGCGGCTTAAGAGAAGAAAAATGAGCCACAAAGTGGCTGCCCAAGCTTTTTATAAAAGAAATTAGGGAGCACGCTCTATAGGGCATGTGCCCTATGGTTTGAATTGCCCAAACCATAGGGCATGCGCCCTATAGAGCGTACGCCCTATAGGGCATGCGCCCTAAGCACAGATGGGGGTCAAAAAGGTATGTGGAACCTTTTTGGTCCCCCATCTTGGTGCACATACCCGTAATGTGAAATATATAGGGCACATTGTCGATAATTTATTGAAATCTACTACTTTAGTCATGAAATGTTAGTGATTTTCATTTTTAATCTTACCTGTGATCTTTTATTCATTTCATTATTACAGGTAGAGATGATACATTCAATTCAATTGCTTTTTAATCATGAGTCATGTGGGTTTTTATTGGGTACGAAATACTATTCAAAAAAAAATTATGGGCATATAGTACTAGTAAAACAAATTGTGGGTATGCAAGTTATTATTCTTGAAATGTGATTGGCAAACAATAAAGTGTCATTCTTTTTTTCCTATTTTTTTATTATTTACTTACGCATATACGAAACCCTTTTTTTTTAGTCTTGGTGCCTGCAAATCCTAGAGCCCAAGCTAATATTTGTTTGTTCCTCCTATTCTTTCTCCTCATACCACCATTTATCTGCATTGTTAAGTTTATATTGAGTTTATGAATTTGTCTTTAATCATTTAATCTATGTATTCCTCTTTAATCATCAAATGTATGCATTCTTAACTTTACATTGATTGTATGCATTTCTCTTTAATCATTGACTGTATGCATTTCATAAACCAAAGTGTTGTTCTTATGTTCAACATTGACTGTATAATTTAGTTACACGTCTAGCACTCCAATACATGTGCACACTTGCATTGATTGTATGCATTCTTATGTTTACATTGACTAAACGCATTTCTCTTTAATCATTGACTCTATACATTACTCTTTATAGTTGGATGCCTACTAGTCCAATACATGTATGCAGTTACATTGAGTGTATGCATTCTATAGTTTTCATTGACCGTATGGGCCTTTTTCTTTAAACATTGAGTGTATGCATTTCTCTTTAAATCATTTCCTATATGCATTTCATAAACTAGTGTGTTGTTATATTCAACATTGAGTGTATTCACTGTATGCATTTCATAAAATAGATGTTGTTGTTGTGTTCAACATTGATTGTATCCAGTGTACATGCATTAGTTAGATGTAGCGAGTAATGTGAAATAAGAGTGTACAAACAACTTGTCACTTGACAATGTAAGTTACATTTCGAACACAAATATAGATGATATAAACATGTACCCAATTCGTTGAACTTATTACATAAACAAATCTGAATACATAAATGCAAAAAAATGAAACATAATACAAAACTTGGAACATTGTAATGACTTTCATGAAACTTGTTATATAGGTATGGTCTAATTCACCATGTAAGAAACATTATCATTATTTCTAATCATATCAGAATTCCACAATTATCTTATCTGCATACAAGATCCCAAAATTAAGTTGTTATATCAATCAAAATTTTATAATGTATACTATTTTACTGAATTATCCATAAATCCATAAAAGGGAGGAGTCTGGTATCCAGAGGCACTAGCCTACCAGACTCCTCCACTTATAGGAGTTGTCAATTGATTAGGAGATTTATGAATCAGACTTACTAGACTAGCTATCAATGCATTTCTTTGATCATCATTCATTTCCATCTTTGACGAGGACCCAGGGGTACTCTCTTTCTCTTAATTATTGATTCCTGCTAAGGTTAGGGTGAAAAGGTTGAGCATCTAAAGCAGAAGTGGGTGCCCATAGGGTAGAGGTGTGGTAGGTGTATTCTTTGTTTTTCTCTTCTGAGATCTACGTCTTTTAGGATGACCTAAGTTTTCCTCTCTTTCTTTCCTTTCCCGCTCCTTTTGTTGTTCCTTGTCTTATGCTCATTTTTCTCTTTCCTCTAGTACTTTTTTGTATTTCCTTCGTAGCCTCATTGTTTTTTTGTTGCCTAGTTTTCCTCTCTTTTAGTCTTCCTCATATGCTCCTTATGTTGTACATTCTCCTCATTTCTCTTCTTTAGCTCTTCCTATTCATTAAGTTATGCAATGTACTCATCTGATATCAGTATTTGTGACTATCGATTGAGATGAAGCACCCCTGAGCAACCTCCATGCGTAGACTGATGCACACTTTGCAGTGGAAGTATGGGGAATCTACTGGTATTGATTGTTTTTATTGGTTGTGGATTATGGTGTGCATGGTATGAAGTCAGCATCATGGTTACTTGTATCAATCCCATCGTCACACTCAATACCACCTTGTTGATCCCAACTCAAGGCATTTGTGAAGTAGTAAACCACCTCTTTTGGATTGGTATGATTGTGATGATTTAATAATTACATATGGTCCTAACAAGTTGGGTTCAAACTTTCCTTGTTTTACTCTTTCTGCTTGATTCTTCTAATTCTCCACGAGGACCAGATCTCCCACATCAAACGTGTGTGGCCTGACTCTCTTGTGGTAGCTTTTGTGAATGCAATTTTGATATCCTTGCAAGTGATTTATTACACTTTGATGTTTCTCAACTAACAACTCTTGTTCACTTTGTCTAGCAACTCTATAATATTCATCTTATATGAAATTCTTCAATGATATTTTGAGGGATGGGAGTTCAACTTCGAGGGGTAGAACTACATCTAATCCATAAACTAGGGAAAAAGGATTTTCTCCTGTAAGAGTTCTTATACTGGTTCTATATTCCCATAATGCAGGTCTGCGCTACAAATTCTAGTCTCGACCAGTTCCATTGACAACTTTCTTCAAGATTTTTAGGATTATTTTTTTGGTTGCCTCAACTTGGCCATTTCCCTGAGGGTAGTAAAATGAAGAGAATTTGTATTTGATATGAAAATTCTCATAGAGATCCTAAACATCTTTGTTATGGAAAGGTGAACCATGATTGATCAACAAGTATGGTATGAGTAATTGCATACAGGTAGATGATATAGTTCAAGATGAACATAGAGATCTACTTACTAGTAATGTATGTCAGAGTGATAGTTTTCACCCACTTAGTGAAGTATTTTTCTTTTGTGATTATGTATTAATTATTGTTAGAAGAAATGGGTGTAATTTTAGCCACTAGGTCAAATCCCCACCTTGAAAAAGGCCACAGTGAAGCAATGGGTTGGAGCTCTTGACATGGTGTGTGAATAAGATCTCCATCCATTTGATATTTTCGGCATCTTTGTACATACTTATGGGCATCTGCTTCTAGTGTCAGCCAATAGTATCTCATCCTTAAAATTTTATTTTCTAAACTATAACCATCTTAATGGGTCCCGAAAACTCCTTCATGAACCTCATACAAGGCTCTTTGGGATTCTATGGAAGTGAGACATCGTAGGAGAGTTCCATCTAAACCTTTTATATACAAAGTATTAGTGAGAAGGGTGTACCTAGAGGATTTTTGGATAAGGGACTTCCTTTGGTTTCTAAACAAGTCAGGCCGAAGGGAATTGTCATGGAGGTAGGCATACACATCCTTGTACCAGGGTGACTCAGGGCCAACAAGGACACATACTGATTCAGTTATGGGTGTCTCATAGGATGGTACCATCAAGTGTTCTACCATAAATTGGGATTTGATTTCATTGTCTAGTATGTCGATCAAAGATGTTATAGTAGCCATCACAATTTGCGACTATAGTTTAAGGCACGTTGTCATCCGGATCAGGTGGAATCGAATTTTCCTGATCTATTAAGAGGTATGAGTAGTAACTGCAAGTTAAAATTTCAAATCTTAAATCGGTTCCTAGTATATGTGCAGAGATCCATACGAGTGTTGACGGGGTTTTGTTGACCGGGTCCGCCAACAGTCATAAGTTGTCACCGGGTTCCGGAGTCTGGAGAAATCAGCCAACTCCGCTTGTAAAGGTTGTCCGGGGGAACTAAATCCTCCGGGCCTTCAAGCACCTGGGTGTCGGGTCATGACGATGCGGGGCTCAGTTGGGAGAGGTGACTATTTTCGAGGGGGATAGCTGGTTACTTCAACTCATTCTCCCGGAGATTCAGAATAGTAAGGGTTTCTCGGAGTATTCCACAGTTAGCAAATAAAATGAAAAAAGATCCTACAGGGTTAGAAACATTTATCTAACTACAGTCATGCTAAAAAGTCCGGAACATCGACAACACTCAGACTACACTAAATACCGAAGAAATACACAACCATCAGTTAGCATTTTATCAGTAGCGGAATAAATAGGTCGTTAATCTACTTGAACATATCAGAGTGAAGGACATACAGAACATCAAAACATGAAATACCATTAACTCAGAAGCAGAGACGTTAACAACTTCATTGCCAAGAATCCTTCCTTCTTCATTAATGTAGTCCAGCAAGCACTGGTGCATGATACAATGGTGGCTCCAAGGGAGCATCTAACTATCAAGAACATAATCAATGAAGCATTGAGCTCTGCAACTGAAACCAGAAAATTACTTTTGCTATTTCTTATGGACAACAAAATCATCAATTTTTCCGACCATTGGAAATGGGCCGATTTGCCTATTTATACAACAACCCTAACCCTATTTTACTGCTCTTTAATAAAATACAATATCTGGGGGCCGGTACTACCTGCGCCACCCTACAAAAGACCTGGAGACAGAATAGGTCTGCCATGTCAGAAGAAGAAGACAAGAATATATATCGGAAGAATCAGCCTCGAGAAAAGAGCCAGAGAGAAGAAAGAAGAAAGTAGGTCACCCGGGGACCGAGGCTACATGCCTCATAAATGGGAAATGCGGCGCCCTGCCTCCAATGTGCCAGGTGTACCTTTGAATGACGCCTCAGGAAGATCATCCTGTCAGAAGCCAACTGTCGATCCAATGCCTCTTGATGTGTCCAACTACCCTCTGACAGTATTTATTAACCGCCTTTGAAAGTGACCGGTCGGCCACGGGGACCGGGACACAGATCACTTTAAAGAATACAAAATTGTGGATCCGAAACTCCGGGAGGAGATGAGGCGGATGCTTCAGACATGGTTGTAAAGTGAAGTCCGGACCTGCGAGACAAAGCGACCATCAGAACAGATTTATCAAAATAAATCAGTAACTCCGGGGTCCGGAGTTCTTACCACTGCGCCGTTTGCTTTTCCTGAAAAGTTAGTTTTTCGCATAAGTATCCGAAAAGCAAAACATAAACTAGCATTTTCTTATTATATCTCCGTGTCTGGGAAATTTTGTCACACTTGACGAAGACATGGGACGAATGACGGAAAGGGACCCGAAGCCCGGGGAAGTGACCGTTAGTAAAGAAGAATGTGGAAGCAGGTCCACGTGGATGCCACGTGCGCTAGCATTGAATGGATGGGATGGCACTGGCGGCGGAGCCGACTGTTCGAACGCGCGAAAAGGGAAAGCCACTTGGCCAAAAGTAATTGCGCGCATGGGCAATAAATGAGGCTCTAACAGCCTTGATGGAGGAGAGAGAAAACTGCCTGTTTGAAACCGGCCAAGAGCCGAGTTTCAAACAGGTGGTTTTCTGCCTTGAAGCAAACTTGAAGTGAAAAACTAACAGCAAGGGTGACTCGACCAGCTCGTAGAGCCACCTGGAAGGATATACAGAGAGCCGAAGGGTATACACACAGAAAGGAGGGATATATACAAGGGTTACGTACAGAAATATACATATATACATGAATTTACACGCGGACGACTCCCGCGGGAAAAACCAGACAAAGCTGAAACAAGAATATACAGCTGTTTACATTATATACATGCTATCTACAGGCTATTCACAAAATATTTACAAACTATCTACACCTGCACAGAAGGCGGACAACCTTCTGGCAGGGCTGAGCCACCAGCAAGCGGCGAAACCAGAAGACCAAAGAAAAACAACAGAGAAACAAAGCAAACGAAAACAAAAACAAGCCAACCGAAAGAAAAAAAACCAGAAAATGAAAGCAAAGTGAAGAGGAGGGAAGCAGAGAAACCAACCTGAAAACGTAGAAGGCGGAGGAAGGGAAGATTACCAAGAGAACTCTGCAATAGCTTCGAATCGTCAAGCTGTCAAGATCACCACCGTGGAGCACTAGCGTATGTTTGAGAACAGTAGAAGGTGTTAAGCTTTGATTATCGCAAATTTCTCTGTAACTGTTCTGCTAATTGCTTTGAAAATCGCTCTATTTCGCTCTAAGTGCTCGAAGATTTTAATCGTGGTAACTGTGAAAATGACAGGCGAGTCTATTTATACCCACGGTAAAAAGTAATCCTCCTCACTCCAGAAATTTTAGGTTATGCAAAACATCCAGACTCCGGGCTCGGGGATTCCTTACAATGATATTCCTAAGACTTGGGAACATCATCACAAACAATCCCGGAGTCCGGCATCTGACTTCTCACCAAAAGGCAACCTCCGGGATCTGGGATCCTGGAGGGGAAAAACAAACCAAGGAAATGACACACTCCGGGGAAGAAAACCCCAGAGAAAGAAAGCAAGAAGGAAAAGAAACAAGGCAAAACCGCAACAAAAAGCAAAACAAAAGAAAAAAAAGGGGGACCCAACATTTTGCACACAAAATGCAGGGACGGGGATGCAGGGCATAACAAATGGCGACTATCCGGGAAAAATGCCTTAGTGCATTTGAGAACCATAGAATCTCTGGTTAGCACAACTGGAACAAATCATCCTCCTGAAGCGTTTGACAAGTAGAGAGCAGCATATCTGAGAGAACCCGACCATACAGGAGTCAGTCCGTAGCCTTTCATCAGTGGTGTCGTGTGTGCTTTGGAAGGAAATCAAGCCGATGACCTCAGAGGAAATAGAGAAATGACACTAATTACATCGAACGAGTTGTCAATTTAATTTCTTTTCCCCCAAAGACTAGAGTTTCGTCCTGCTTTTCCTCATTACTTCATTTATTTCTAGGTGGGGAAGGCGGTACTTCTTTCACCATTGAGCCCAAGCTTAGCTAAAATTCAAATGGCGGTACTTCTTTCACCTATCCACCTATATTTAGATATTTGGAGAGGATAAAACTCCAGACCCGGAAGGAATTCCTTTGGATTCTCAGACGTGGATCAACCAACCAGTACAGCTGATCTACCCTCGGCGTGTCCGATTACTTGTCCCTTATATTATTTTTGTTCACTGATTTCCAGACTCCCGGAGACAACACCCAATGGGGATTTCTCGAAAATGTGCCATAACCTGTAAACAATCCCAGAGACCGGGTTGATTCCACCGTGATAAAGATAGATTCTAGGGTTCACTATGCCATAGACATTGTGCCAGAAGCCAAAGTTATGCGAAGCATTCCCGTTCCTACAAGATGGGGCAAAAAAAATGTCGGGGCCAAAAGAAAGCCAAAAGCGAAAACAAAGACAACAAAGCAAAAAGGGAGACTGCCCCGAAAAGCAGCCAACAAAACTATTTACAAGGGGACATTTACATATAATACAACTTTGGACAAACTTACCCTTACTCGAAGTAATGTTTGAGAAACTGCCCATTAACAGGCAATGTGACAGGTTCTCTAGTCAAGGTGTTAAGGCGATAAGTATTTGCCCCGCAGATTTCTGAGATTAAGTATGGTCTGAGCCAGAGCCGCTGGAATTTGGTGTGCTTTCCTTTCTTCTCCCAGGCCTTATCCCACAACAGGACTAGATCCAAAATCTGAAAAGCCTTGTATTGTGCTCTTCTGTCAAACCATCGTTTTACTACTGCTTGATGACACCTGAAATGTTCAAGGGCTACGTCTCATTGTTCTTCCATCCGCACCAGATTCAAGAGCCGAACCTCCATAATGTTGTCCCTATTGTTGAATTCCTGCATAAACTGTAAGAATGGGATTTGTAAGTTGACTGGGAATATAGGATTCTGACCATAAATGAGGTGGAATGGGGATGTCCCTAGGGCGGCTTTAATACGAATACGATCCGCCCAGAGGGCGAATTTCAATTTTTGGTGCCAATCCCGGGGATTTTGTTCCAACAGATGTTTGATCACCTCAAGTAGATTCTTGTTTGTTGATTCAGCAATGCCATTTCCCTAAGGATAATAGTTGCTGGAGAACTTCAGTGTGATCTTTCGGTCGTAGGTCTATTCGAGCAATTGTGCGGAAGAAAACGCCGGACCATTGTCACATACCAAGGCAAAGGGCATTCCAAACCTTGTGACGATGTTTTCCTCCAAAAATTTGATGACTACGTTCACCGTGTTGTTCTTACAAGGTATATCTTCAGACCACCGGGTGCAGTAATCAGTAGCAGTCAGAATGTATCGATGGTTGGCAGACGAGTTGGGGTTGATCTCCCCGATGAAGTCAAATGCCCACTGGGCAAAGGGTCTAGCCTCATAGACTGGTTGCAGAGGCATGGCTGGGTTACGCTCATGATGCGCTGCAGTTTGGCAAGTATGGCATTTCCTGACATGAGCGTAAACATCTCTGAAGATACAGGGCCAATAGTATCCAGCCTGGAGGATCTGGTGGGCAGTGGCGTTAGCTGAACCATGTCCGATTCCAAACTGTCCATGGAATTCATCAATTATTTTCACAGCTTGGTCTCTGTCGATGCACTGGAGGTACACTCCCTCGTAGTTCCGATGGTAAAGCGCAGATTTTTTGATCATGAAATGAGCGCTTTTCATCTGCAGGGCACGGCGTTTGTGGGGAGGTAATCCCTCTGAGCATTTGTTATTTAGCAGAAAATATACCAGATAGGTATACCACGGATCTTGAGTAATGGACTCCACTGTGTAAGTATGACATTCTATGTGGGGAGTCTCCTCTGCTATTGTTCGACTCAGTCTCTGGCCTCGGACTATTTTCATGGGCTGCATCTCTAAATCGTATTCGTGGAGGATGGCCATCCATTTCCCCCGTCTCTCGCCCAATTCACTCTGCATCAGTAGAGATTTGACAGCCTGGTCCGGGATGATAGCATGCACTTTGCTCCGGAGAATATAATGCCGAAATTTCTTCACGGCGTGAACTAGAGCAAAGGCCTATTTTTCCAGTGATGAATACCGGACTTCGGCGTTCTTAAAGGGGGAACTCATGAAAGCAATTGGTCGTTCCTCCCCTTTAACTTTTTGGGTTAGCACTGCCGCGGCAGAATGCGGCGAAGCAAACGAGTAGATATAAAACGGAAGGGAATAGTCCGGACTAGCCAGGACAGGTGCCTCCGTTATGGTCTATTTTATCTGGGCGAATGCCCGCTTTGCTTCAGGACTCCACTCAATTTTGGTATCCTTTTTCATCATTTCATTGAGTGGTTTAACTATCTCTACGAATCCTGTGATGAATCGACGCACGAAGTTGATTTTTCTGAAGAAGGATCGCATTTCTTTCTTGCTACTAGGCATCTGTAAGTTCAGCAATGCTTCGTCTCTATCAGGGTCTATGGATATACCCTTCTCAGAGACGATATGCCCTAGCAATTTCCCCTCGGTGACCCCGAATATGCACTTCTTGGGGTTGAGGGATATTCCGTACCGGCGACATCTCTCGCAGATCTGAGCGAGGTGGGTGGCATGATCACGCCTGTCCCGGGAGAAGACGGTCAAATCATCCATGTAGATGATTATACATCAATTTACAAGGCCCTTGAACGCAATGTCCATGGCCTTCTGAAAGGTAGCCCCTGCGTTGATCAAACCGAAGGGCATTCTTCTATAAGAAAACGTCCCCCACTTGGTGGTAAACGCTGTTTTCTCTCTATCTTCATATTTGACCATGACCTGGTTATATCCCGAATATCCATCCAAGAAAGACATCATCTGGGATCCATTTACTATCTGCAACACCTCATCCAACGAGGGGAGAGGGTGATTATCTTTTTTAGATGCCTTGTTCAGATTTTGGAAATCCACGCAAAGGTGGATCTCACCGTTCTTCTTCCTGACTGGGACCAGGTTGGCAACCCATGTAGTATGCCGGATTGGAAAGATAATCTGAGTAGACAGCAGTTTTTCTACCTCTTGACGAATTAGAGGCTCTATCAGGGGGTTAACCGGTCTTTGTTTTTGCCAAAAGGGCTTAGTGTCTGGCTTCAGGGGAATGGTATGAGTCATGATGGATGTGTCATACGTCTTTAAATCTTCATTTCCCCAGGCAATCACATCAATGTATTCTCGGAGGACTGTGAGAATCTTCTCCTTTTCCTCAGGAGAACAGGAGGTGCCTATGTGGATGATTTTCTCTTCATCGGACGGGGATGCAGGGCATAACAACGAGCATACTTAGATGCATTTGGATACATATTATTGAGTTTATGTTTCATGTTTATTCAGTATAAGGAATTATAATGTCAAATCATTTGATAAAAGGAAATCGGTAAATTAATTCGGTGGAGCATTAATTGTTAATTTTATGACCATTGGAAACCCTAAACCTATAAGAAAAAGCTATAAATAGAGCTCATTGTCTATTATTGTTTCTTACAACTTTCTAGAGCATTGTGAATAGAAATGTAGAGTTGAGTCTTCAAGCGGATTCGAGAAATTGTGAAGGTAACCCTAAACTATATTAAGCACATTTGAATCTACTTAAGGTATTTTTGGTGCTACCCTAATAGTGTTGGTGCAACCAAGTCGTAGATGCAAACCCTAGTTCAAATATTTGTGTTTGACAAGAGGATATGGCCCCAAAAGCTCAAAACCCAGTTGTAGTTGAGAATGTTGAGCCCGTAAATCCTAAGTATAAACTACTACCTGCTAAGGCAGCTGAATCAGACATGAGTGGACCACTTTCTTCCATTCCAGATAGAGGTTTGTTGACCGAGGACGTTCGCACGTTCATCAATTGTCAAGTTGATGAGATTTGTGAAGCGAAAATTGATTCATCTTACCAGAATTTATGTGCAGACGGGAAACTAAAGAGAGATCATGTTCATCTGGAATCAAAAGGTTTGACACATTCCCTTCATATCTTGACGGTATTCAAAACTGAGTGGATAAGGATTGTCCTTAACCAAGTCCATGACCAATTTATGTGGCTAGATCAACCGGTGAAGATCACAAAGGATGTGTTGCACATTGTAACTGGTTATCCAATTGGAGACAAGCCTAAAGCTATCAGACAGATTGAGAAGAACAAGTTGAGTGAGTTAACCAAAGCCAAATGGGATGGGAGAGATCTGAATATTTCTATTGTTGAAGACCCTGAGTTGAAATTTGCATGTAACATCTTGTCCTACTAAGTATTCCAATCATCCCGAGTGGACAACGTACCTTGTGGAACTGTTGATTTTTCTTACAAGATTGTAAAGAAAGATATGCAAATTGATCTATGTGAGATATTTTTGAAATAACTTGGAGACGACATGGACACTTTAAGGAAAGAAAAGACAAACACATTGAAGTTTGGCTCACTAATGGTATGCATATACTTTTATTTTGAGAACTTCTTTGCATTTGTTGGAAATCTGACATAAAATGTTGATAAGCCTATCATTTATCAAATCAATGAGTACATTCAGTATCTAGGAGAGAATCTTGACATTGTTATGAATGATTACTGAACTCTAAATTACAAACAAGAATGCATCAAAAATTTAGAGTTCCACCTCAATTAGTTGAGAAATATCATGACACAATTTGTTTTGAAGTGGACACCAACTCATGTATTGTCAAGGTGGTTGAGCCTAGAAGTATCTAGATATAGCCTATGGGATACGAGATAGACATAGACATTACATCTCAAAAAATTGAGACTATGTTAGCTAAGCCTGGTGATCAAAGAGCCAAGAGATATGGAACATATGAAGAAGTTAAGGATGAGATTAAGAAAGGTATCTTGGTACCTAAAATTCAAAGAAAATCTAGCAAGATGATTGTTGATCTGTCTAATAATTTGGGAATTAATGATGAAGAAGATGAGGTAGGACCCTCTGAAGTGGAAGGCAAGAAACCACAAGTGTTGAAGCCTACACCAAGCTCCAAATCTACTAGACCATAAACAAGGTCTATAGCCTCATCGAAAGAAAAGATGAATTATGTTGAACCGAAAGGGAAAACATATGTAAGAAGCAAGAAGCCAAACACTAGACCAAGGAGAAGGTTGAAGCTAAAACCAGACAGTGATACAGAGACTAAAGATTTAAGCAAATTCAAAGTTGTGAAGAACACTTCTCCACCACAAGGAAGTCTAGATGAAATGTTAGACACAATGAAGAATTATGGAACATTTGGAGGAATGAAGCAAGCAAAAGACAACACTCAAAGTAAAGAGAACAAGGTAAAAATTGAAGATGCAATTGTTTGTACTCTTTACACAAATTTAAATACACGCCACTTGAATTCATCAACTTTTTTTCCTACTGAGTTATACAACAACATAGATGCAAGATGGAAATATGCTATGAATGCAGAAAAACAAATGAGAGAAAGATCTCTTGTGCTAACTGTACCAAACCTATCTGTACAAGAAATTGAAGAGACATTGAAACAATACTCTAAACAATTCCTTGTGAAAGGAAGATCTTTAAGGATTATTATAGGAGAATTAGAGCAATTACAGTTAAAAACTGATGCAAAATGGAGAGAGATATTCAACATCAAAGAGAATGAATCTCAAGCTGAGGAAGAAAAGGAGAACATAACCGATGAAGTTGCCAAAAATGATCAAGTTAAGAATAATCCTATTGATTTGACAATGGACACTGATGAAGTTATCATTGAAGATATTACTGATAAAGATCCAAGAGATAATATATCACAAGATGAAGATGTTATGGAAACCAAGGACACTGATACAAAACTAGTGAATGTAAGTGATAAAGCTTCCACTGATCCATTCATGTAACATGTATCAGAGCAAGTACAAGACTATCACACAACTCAAGGTGATAGTGTTACAAAGAAGGAAATAGAGAAAGAGAAGCAAAAGGAAACAAAGAAGAGAAGGATAAATAAGTTGAGAAAGAAAAGAACACCGAGAAGGATATGGCTACCAAGAAACCAATAGCACTAAACACTGAATCGGTTTCCCCAACCGAGTCTATTGCACAACACCAAGAGCCCAATAATGATGAACCAAAGGAACAAAGTGAACTAAAAGAAGCTGAGAAACAACAAGATGAGAAAAAAGAGTGTAGGATTTGAGAGATAGAAATCCACAGAATGCCAAGAATACCTACATGCAAATAACCTATTATAGGAGAGAAGCAGAAAGAAGCAAAAGGCAGAACTCAGATTTTACTCAAAAATGAGAGCAAAATTATGATCCGAGTTAATTCAAAAAAGATTTACAAGGTTCAACCTATAAAGGTGAAAAAAACCCTAAAGCCTAAAAAAGCTAGGTTGCACATTATAAATAATAAAAATATTAATTATAATGCACCTAAGAGATAGCTTAAGAAAATAGAGTAATAAATAACTTAATTAATTAAACCAAAGTGATTTAATTAATAAGTGTAAAATATAATTACTCTAACACCCCCCCTTAAGTG
>MU227866.1:493310-509011 GCA_018584345.1 Thuja plicata | reverse complement strand
ATGTGACTCATCATGAGGCCCCTTCTGACAATAGGAACATGTAGGGTTCTCAGTCTTCTATTTCTCCTTCTTAGAAGAAGATGGTGGGCCAGTAGAGTGCTGAGAAGAGGAATCAGATATCTGCTTCGGCTTCAGCTTCTGTGTATCCTGAGATGTCTTGGAAAGCAATTCCTGTGACTGTGAACCTGTAAGATAATCCATCTGACTAAGCTTGGACTGCTCACGAGTTAACTATCAAAGAAGGTCTCAAAAGAGGGCATAACATGATGTGCACCCAGTGCATCCATAGTGGAGTAGAAGGTAGAAGTGAAAATCTAATAAGAGCCATGAAGCTTTGAGAGTATCAGAAAGATACACTCATAATCTGACTTCGTCTTTCCAGCAACCTGTAAAATAGATTGAAGAGACTTGAACTTCATCAGGAAGTCCTCAATGCTGGTGAATGATTCAAGTACCAAGGAGGTGAACTCTGCATCTATCTGGAGAACCCTAAACTGATTCATTATGCCAAACAAGGTGGAAAACTTGTCCCACATATCCCTGGGTGTGGTCAGACCATCTAGGTGGAACAACAACCCATCTGAAATATTCATGGCAATGAGGCCCATTGCCTCATCCATCCTATTTATGTGCATAAAAGCCTCATAAGGCCTCTGTAGAACTGGCTGAGCCGCATCGAGGCATGACCATAGCCCTTTTGCCATAAGCAATCTGGTCATCTTCCCTTTCCAAGTGTGATAGTTGTGAGGTGTAAGGCGAGCGACAGAAGAGTCCGCCATTGAGAGAAGGTAGATAGAAGTAGAAGGGTCTCTTTGAAATAAATGACAGAAATAGAATTTGCACCGCCCACAAAGTATTATACTATCTCCCGTACACTTCAAATAAGTATGTAAGCAAAAAAAATAGGGAAAAAACCTAATTTTTAGATGCCTCCACTTTGACGCCAAATTTTTTTTGATCAAACGACAAAATTTGAAAATAAAACCAGCATGGTTGGATTAGGCTCGGAAAGAGCTTTCCAACGATATATCACACTTTGATTTTCGATACCGTATGCAAAAATTTCTCAAAAATGGGTCCCAATTTTCTAGAGTGGCACGGATTTTGAAAACGCCACAGATTTTGAAAACGCCACAGATTCTAAAAATGCCATGGATTCTAAAAATGCCAAAAATTTGAAATTTTTTGAAAAAACCCCTTGCGGTACTGAAAACCGCCCACTAAGCAGTCAAAACCACTTGTGTAGAAAAAAACTACCTTCATACCTTCTATGCTCAAATCTCAGCGTCTTGCACCTCGAAAAGTGTGCCAAGTTCGTATGACCCTCTTTCCATAAAAAATTGCCACAGCTTGCTTCAGTACCCAAAGGTGGTCGAATTTTATATCAAAATTCATCTGAACGATCCTCTGAATCCATTGGTGAGGTCAATTTCAGCCCAAAATGTGTCCAATAAAAAAATTTCCCCAGATCCAATAAAAAAACTCTTCAAAAACTTGAAACCCTTAACCTCAAAACCTGCTTCAAAAACACCAGAACGGGCAACAACAGGGGAGCTCTAATACCATGTAGGATTTGAGAGATACAAATCCATAGGACGCCAAGAATACCTACATGCAAATAACCTGTTACAGGAGAGAAGCAGAAAGAAGCAAAAGGCAGAACTCAGAAGTTACTCAAAAATGAGAGCAAAATTATGATTTGAGTTAATTCAAAAAAGATTTACAAGGTTCAACCTATAAAGGTGAACAAAACCCTAAAGCCTAAAAAAGCTAGGTTGCACATTATAATTAATAAAGATATTAATTATAATGCATCTAAGAGATAGCTTAAGAAAATAGAGTAATAAATAACTTAATTAATTAAACCGAAGTGATTTAATTAATAAGTGTAAAATATAATTACTCTAACAAAGAGGACACAATACAAGAAAACAAAGCAGAGGAGAAATAAGAGGAGAAGAAGGAAGAAAACAAACAAGAAGGGAAGAGAGCTAGAACTAGTCGAACAGAGACAACATCTGATGCACTAAAGGCATCACACTCCCCAAAGAATTCACCAAGTGATAGTATGATAGCAAAGAAGAAGAAATCAAAGAAGAGGAAACATGTAGATATGAGCCAACCAATCATCTTACCAAATGTTGAATTATCTACTATGATCCCTGATGAGATGACCAAGTATGCAGAATTAGTGAGACTTAAGGAAATACAAAAGAAATTACTTCAAAAGAGGAAGAAGACTGATGTATTGGAAAGTGTCAAGGATGTCTTACAAGACATTGTCCCAGATGCCATTGTTGATGAAATAGAAGATATCATTAGTCAAGTAGAAGGACTAGTGTAGCAAGTCTGAAATCAAAATCAAGACACTACCAACTACATGATGAAATTTCATTCAAGGAAGATGGGACTACAAATGACTGAATCAATCCTAAAAAAACATTGCAGTTGATAAGGTATCACTTGTTGAGGCCTCTACCGATGTTAAGACAAAATTATGCTATATTCTTTCAATATTTCAGAAAGTATGTTCTATTTCACACTTTATCAAGGATATCAAGAAGAAAGATGAGTCTGTTGAGACCAAGAAGCTGAAAAATGTTTCTACCGACCCTGGTTCTTTACAAGTTTATTACTCAAGGTTGAAGCACTTGAAGGGGAATCAACAAGAATTAAGACAAGAAGAGCATAAGAGAAGAATAGAACTTCTAGAGCTACAAGTATTGTTGATTCCCCACATTAAATCAATGCAAAGGCATTTGAAGAAGGCCAAGGATTTTGGTCAACACCCCTGATGGTAGTTCATGGGACACCATCATTGGAATGGTAGCTCATGTTGCTACTCAAATTTTTATACTTAAAACACTCAAAGATGCATGGGAGTCATCGCTAGCCGATATTCTGAAGAAGTGCTCTCACATTTTTTATAAGGTATAAGTTTATCCTACCAGGCACTAAGCAATTTTGGTTTTGGCATATTTATAAAAAAAGGGGGATAATATAGTATGTATGGATATAGTACGTAAGGGAGATATAAGTATGTGTATAGGGGGAGTTAAACAATATTTAAATTTTTTTGACCAAGCTATAGTATGTTATAAGAAGTATTATCTAAGGAGCATTTGTACAAGAGATGTACAAAAATTTGATGACTTTGAAGTTTTTGTCAAAATGCCAACTAATGCCAAAGGGGGAGATTGATACTCCTATAAGATAGTTTGTTGTCATTAGTTTTGTCAAAGTCATGATATTCCATGGAGATAATCGGTAAAAAGAACAATATAAAGTAGACAGCCAGTAAAGCAGAGTATCAATGACACCCAGTACTGAACAAATATAAGAACCGAGTTAAGCAGTGAAAGTTACCGAACAATGTTATAGTCACCGAGCAGACATTATGTCACCGAGCAAGATCAAAGCACATTACCGAACACACCAGAGATGACATAACAATTCCAATTTGAATACATTGAACTTGGACTCCGAGCAGGAAAGCTTTCACAGTATTCAAGACAAAAGTTAGGTAGAACATTGGGATTACAATAACATGATTGCACATGATCACGAGGCAACTCAACCAATGAAAGAAAAACATAATAAATGCGTTGGGAATGAAACCAACCGTGCACTGCTTCAAATCCAGCACAGAAGAAGAACGATATAAATTAGGTTAACCGCCTTAAGATCATTTAAAAGGAACAGAACATGAAGATGACAAAAAATGGTGAATATTGTAGAGACAGAAGTAGTTACAGCAACAAAGCTAAAGGAGTTAGAATGCAGAAGTTCTAAGGTACATAACAAATAAGTTGCTGAGTTCATAATGAGGTAATGCACTTACAGAGCATAAAGAGTCTGAACAACATTATGGTTGACGCATACTTGCAAACATTTTTGTAATAGTTAGGAGAGTAGAAATCTCATTCACTGGGTAGGCCCTAACAGGCCTTACTTTGTAAATCCTCTAACTGGATACATCTCTTAGACAAGAGATTGTAAAATCCTTTAACAAGGTAGACTAAATAAGTCTTCTGTACTCTTAACCGAGTATAATACTCCTAATAGGGTAAGCTATTAGAAGTAGCTAAAATTGCAGCTCTAACTGAGCAACCTTTATACTACAGTAGTGAAGGATTATGGGTGTCATCCCCACCGCAATGTTTTCCTCTAACAAAGGATTTTTGCGTGACCAAAAATCATGGAGTTATCTGTCATGGTTATCTGATTTACGTTACATGCTTTTCAATGTTTTTATTCAAATGATATTCAATTCAGTGAAGAGTAAAGAATAGTAGTTAAAAGTTTTAGAAGTACTAATTCACCCCTCCTCTCTCAACACTTACCTTTCCATAGATTAATCCAACAGGAACCTTTAACTTAGTCCTTAATTACCATCCTAGAATCATATAACATGTCTTATTATTACCTTTAGTAAGGAAGGTAAAATGAAATTAGAGGAACTTGACCACCTAATGTCGATTTGATAGATTTTCCCATGTTTAGTTGATCAACATACATATGTCTATTAAATTCTCAATTTGAATGGTTTTCCAACCACATATATCCCAAAGTAGGAGCACATTATCATTAGAGTTACCCACAAGGGAAGATATGTTATATTTATTAATGCTAATGCATATGATAATCATTGTCTCGTCTTATGTTGAGGCCAATAAGGTAGAGGGTCGCATATATATGTATATATAGATAAACTTAGAATAATATCAACTCCATATGCTATCTTATTAAATGAAAGTCAAGCTTCCTTATTAATAATTATATTTCCTTTTATCATATTCCCAATTGCTAATAGTACTCGATGATATGCAACAAAAAATAACATTATTCCCATATCATGGTTCTCATCTTTAAGAGATTGACATATATCATGTAGTCACATTAGGCCTCTACACTTAATACTAAGTGGGTTATCAATAATATAAAGTCATAATATTTAAAATATGCTTGATGTCATATGCTTATATATGTTTAGTTTCCAAATAATAATAGTATTATCAAGAATATTTGTATCCTTATAAATCCAATTTACCCATATTAAATATTTTAGGGAAGAAAATAGACTTATAACTCGTTGGTGTATAGATCAAAAAATAGAAAAGAATTATAGTTATGGTTAGTAATGGCCTATTGGATGCAAAAGAATAAAAAAATAGGTTTTTAACGAAGCACACAAACTAGGGTCCAAATCATAGTTTATAAATAATAAAATGGATAAATGGTTGTTCACTATTGATCATAATATTTTTCAAAATTAATCTTTAATGAAAATAGTTTGTTGTTGATAATGTTTGGACTATTCAATTAGTTCCCAAATAATAATAGCATTATCAATAATATTCATAAACTTATAAATCCAATTTACCCATAATAAAATTGTGTATCTTCAAAGAAATAGCCCCTATAATAGTTTTTAAGAGACGTTGAGAAAAGTAACAAGTCTCCAATTATAGATTTCATTTACATCTCTATAATTACTTGTATGAATTTTATATTCTATATATTCATATTTTTTAACATAAAATTAGAATTAAAAGCTTCATTAAAACTTTATGAAGATCTCCATCAATTATCTTTTAAAGATATTCATAAATTTCATAGTCATAACCATTATAACTCAGGGCCTTATTATTAGTCATAGAGAAGACAACCACACAAAGATCAACATTTATGAGAAGTGAGTAACAAAATGTTCGTTAGTATTGTGAAACCTAGCTCATCTAGTAATATCATTATTAATTTGAATATTTTTTAAAAATATAACGATTAAATTTAATTTATAGTTAACAAATTAGACCAGTTTTAAAACTAAATCATCTTTATCGTCTTCATTTATTTTAATTACGCCGTAGGCGTTTCCATATGAGAAAGGCCAGGCTATATTTTTAGATCAACGGTGGAAAATGCTTGAGACAGAATGATCGCCATTGAAGTCATTTGCACCGTTCATTAATTTTCACTAGTTGTCCACCAGTTGTCCATCTACTGCTTGTCATCGTTGGAAGCGCAATTAAATAAAATTTGGAATTGTTTCTTGTTGTCGTCATTGTTCCTTATTTGAAAGGAATTGACTTTCAAAATCGATGGTTAAAAATTTGAGGAAAAAGAGTGAACGACGATTAAAATAATCTCATCCGATCACCGTCGTTTTTAACTCCGCTGAATTCTTGCGGTATACTATCTTTTTTTTTTAATTCACATTGTAACCATGTCGTTTTGTCATCGAAAGTTTTTATTTATTTTTAATTGAATATTTTGTGAGTTTAGGTTTGCTTATATTTTTATTTTATTTAATCTTTTTTAAATAGACGTTTATGTTGAATTTGCTTTTAATATTTTTTAAAAAATACTTTTCATTAATTATGACAGCTATGATTATATTTATATATTATTATTATTTTATATTGTATAATATATTATTATTATTTTATATTGTATAATATATTATTTAATTAAATCTAATATATTTATTAAATTATGATATTATTTTAAATTAATTTATACTCGAAGAATTAATTAATCAAATTATAATTAATTATGACTTAATGATAAGATTGCATATAATATAAAATTATTATGTATTATATTTTATAAAGTTTAATTTTTTACAAAATAGTATTATACATTATATTTTAAAAACACTTATAAACAAATACTATAATTAGTACAATTTCAATTATATATGATATAATTATATTGATTAATATCCATATCATATAAATTACATAATTATTATATTTTATATAGTACAAATTGTTATTTTTAAAAATATTATATCATGCTTATATTTATATAGTGTACATTACTAAAACTATTTTTAAAAAAATATAGTGATTTTAATTATTGTTATACGCATTATATTCTATAATAGATTTATTTTAATACAAGTGGTAGAACTATTGAAATTTTTATTAATAATATGAAGAGAGTACATCATCAAAGGGGTTGGACAGAGAAACCCTAGGAGCAGAATGAACATTTTGCCACTACTTTCCCCATAAAACAAGAATATTGATAGACAAAGTAGACAAAACCATTGACAAAACCAAATTAGAACTATTGGCAAAGATACAAGATTGA
Organism: Thuja plicata; assembly: GCA_018584345.1. NCBI lineage: Eukaryota > Viridiplantae > Streptophyta > Pinopsida > Cupressales > Cupressaceae > Thuja > Thuja plicata. The sequence continues at coordinate 501,913 of MU227866.1, read as the reverse complement.
ATATCAACATAACCACTGGTATAAAAAATGGCCAAAAACCTTTCATGACATGGGGACAATTAGTTCTCCCAAACAATCAAACCAACATTTAGAGGAACTTATGCAGTGAGGCAACCAATAGAGGTGAGCCATCATTGTGCACACTTTGAAGGAATAGATCATGTAGCCCCACAAATTGGTCCTGACTAACAAAGAGAATATTTGCATCAACATACTAGATTAGACAATGGAAATCCAACAAGATATTGGTCGGATGAACACCAGCCAAAACTACAGAGGCGAAAAAAATAATCAACGTACTAATTATGCCCACCACGACCTTCATCGATGACCATTTTCTACTTGAATCTTCTTGCAATTCACCTTTCAACCTGAGAAATTCATCTCGCTTCTCAAACAAAATCTGAGCAGGATTGTAAAATTTGTGGGCCTAGGCTGGAGAGAAAGGACCCATACTTGCAAAGCTTACATCCTCTTTAGGTTTTCTGATTCTTTACGTCTCAGAGCAGAGGACAAAAATGAAGATTCTGAGTAAGCTCTTCTTTGTGACCATATCAAAAATTCCAACTAATTGATTAGAAATAAATTTGGTCTTTTATTTTCATATATTTGTGCAATATTGAAGGTTATTTAGTTGACTATTTATAAAATGACGTTGTTCGTGTAAAAAGAGTTTCAATGTAGAACTCATATCTTTAAATCAACTATGCATCCACTTGCACAAATCCAAACACTAAAACAAAACCTATGAATTAGAAAGATAATCAAACTTTATTACCAATAGGCTTATCTTATGTTTTCAATATGTAGAGAGGTTTTTGAGGGAGAAAGAGGATGTGGAGATGGATGAATATAGAGATAGGGAGGTAGAGGTAAAGAAAGATATCAATGGAAATAGACAGAGAGATGAGTAAAAGAGAGTTATAGAGGGAGACATGGAGTGATATAGATAAAGGGGGTAAAGGGAGATTAAGAAATATATGGAGATAAAGGCATAGGGATATGTATAGAAATATACATAAAGAGAATAGAGAGATAAAGATATGAAGTAGCAGATATGGATATTGTAAAGAGCTGTGGAAGGTCAATTATACAAAAAAAAAACTTGTCTATTTTTCGTATACATTTGCGATAGCTTCTAATCAATTATTTATCTATGCATACAGAATCAAACACAACTAAAATAAATCCTTAGAATTATGATTCAAATAATTATATCCCACTATAAATAGGCTCATGTTGAGAGAGAGAGAGAGAGAGAGAGAGATGTTTATAGAGAAAAAAATAAAGAGGAGTAGAGATATAAAATGAATTAGTAAGGGATGTAGAGTGAGAGAAACCTACATACACTCACGAGGAGAGAGAAATGGGGAGTGCTAGGGAGGGAGATATAAAAGAATATTAGGGAGGGAGGAAGGGAGATAGGTAGAGTTAGGGGGAGAAACGTAGAGGGAGATAGAAAGAATGAGAGATGACGATATGTGGGAAGAGAAATGGAGAGAGTGGTAGAAATAAATAGGAGGGGGAGAGAGAGAGAGAGAGAGAGAGAGAGAGAGAGAGAGAGAGAGAGAGAGAGAGAGATGTGTCTAGGTGAGGTGACTCTAACCATCCCTTTCTTCCCGAGGAAGAGTTATAAAAATATATAGATGGTGAAATATATTGATACAAACATAAGGAAATCTAGAGAGGATGAGAAAGTGTGACAAACAAAGAGATAAATACTCAAATGAACTTTCCATAAATCTACGGCGTTCCCATTGCACACTAAGGTACGATTGCTAGTAAATATTATGTACACGTCAATTACACTTAATTGATCCATCCTATATAACGATCAATTTCTAGTCTAGGTTTAAATATACTTGTGTATGCAATTTATTACCGCAAGGTAAACAGTTGGAGTTATCATACAATACGTTTTAACGAGATTTTTGCAGGGGGACTATCTATGTACTTTGAAAAATATATTCTACCATTTTCCACGCGTAAATGAAAATATTTACAAATTACATCAGAAATTACAGAAATTACATGACGACCGCTCCCGAGAGAAATGAGGGCGAAGATAATATTGTGGAAGGTCTTTTACAGCGTGTTTTTGGGAGGTTTGCGGGATCTATTTAATTAATAAAGATTACGCTTTTTAAGTTTTTGTACCGTTGATAAGTAGGAGATATTTTTCCACAACAAGTCAAATTGTGATATTGCTATCAGGATTCAACTGTGTAGTTTTTGAGTCAAACTCATTGACCCATAATTCATGAGTAGTGGTTCACATTATATTTTTGTACCGTGTTATACTGTGAAAATTATATTTTTCTCCAAAATGTATAGCTGTACCTCTATTTATGTAAGTATACTTTTACTGTTAATTCTTATAAGGCTTTGAGGTAACAGGTCCATTATCAATATGACTCGGACCCTTTTCTCCACAACGGAAAAGCAATTTAAAGAATCAAGAGGAATCTAACTTTATTGTACAACTATTAAACAGTCAGCGATCTTCATTTATGTAAAATGTTTCTGCTTACATCTTTTTCGCTTTATGAACTTTATTTTCATATTAAATGTTTCTATTTTGTAGAATTTTGTTATTCTGGGCGGCTGTATTTTAATTCTTTCTAGCTACTAATTAGTAGCCTATATTATTTGTAAATCTGCATTTTTCAATATTAAATAAGAAGAAAACTAATAAAAAAAATGAAAAGAATTTAGTTGTTGCTTTAAAAATTTAGACTTTTTTCAATAGAATTTAAGACTATTTAGAAACAAGCTTACTTTTCTATTGAACCCTTGCACCCAATAAATTATTTTCATTATTAAAGTGAGATTAAATTTGTGCCTCTCTTTTCTTTTCCTTTTTCCATGTCAGTTCAACAAGTTACAACCTTTTGTTCTTGATGAGGTGTATAATTATTCTTTAATGAATAAGAGTTTTATATAATTTATTTTAAAAAATATTATATATTTTCACCAAAAATATGGGTTGAAAAAGTCACATTCTAATATTCAGATGAGATCAAGTTCAAAACAATAGCCTATACCACTAAGCGTGGAGGAGGGTCAGAGTAATCCAATTTTTTTTATACATCGGCAAGTTTTGAGCCATCAAGAATGAGCTACTAACCAACAATCATGCCTTTCTCATTTTCTTCCTCTACAAGTGGTTGAGTAGCATGAATAGGTGGAATGATTCCTATAGTATGGCACTCTAGAAGCTCAATCACGATGAGACTAAGAAGAGACTAAAGGACAGTAGGAGAGACAAGATCAACGAACAAACTAATCGCTAAATTTTCTTAAAGGGGTTGAGAAGTATATGATTGAGTGTCATGACCTCCAAAGTATTTATAGTGGACCAGCCTCAACGTCCATGGGGAGTAGAGTAACAACGACAATTATGCATGGTCAATATTACTCCAATGATCTATAAGAATCTATAGATGTGTCACCTCAACAACACATTTGTTTGCTTCACTTGAATAGTAATAATCTCAATAAAAATCAAGAAGCGAATGCCAAGAACATCGCTAATTATTATAGTAGGATTTTTGTCTTTCCAAATGCTAAAATGAACTTCCACCATAAAATCATATCAAATTCATGTGAACTCAATAAGAATTCTAGGAATATATCGTAAGAAAACCATATATCATAAGAAAGGATCTAGTCTAGAAAAGGCCTAAAACATAATGAATCTAATTTCAAACTTCCTAAGGTCTAGGATAAATCTAGAAAAATATTATTGAGTCTCCTCTTGTCCACAAAATGGGCAATGAGGGTTGCTAACCCCCAAATGAATTAGTTTGGTACCACTAAGAATTGAATAAACTAAACAAAATTAGAAAACTTTGATTCAAGATTACAACCAAATAGTCTAAAATCTAGGTTACCAATAACTTAGAGAACATTGAAGTATCCATCCTTTTTTCAATTGAGACACCATGTGAAGATGTTAAGAAACACCATGTATAACTCTTACATAGGTGTGAAGTGGCATGTTTGGGTACCATTTAAAATCTTTCCCAAAAGGTTTGAAATTTTTAACCCTAATTTGATAGAACATATTAGGGGAATTAAATCAATATTATTTGATATATCTCTAAATATTTCAATATTCTTATAATAAAAATAATTACCTATATTTGAATACGGTCCTTTAAAATAAGAAGACTAATAAATCCAAAACCCTTACAAGCGTAACACCAATAATGTACTTCAACATGCTTCATGCCCTTCGATGGATCTAATAATCCATATATAACATAAAGCCAACCCTTGGTGTTAAATTATAATAAACCCGTAAGTCCACATATGTACATTATGCTTGGCCCATCTACCATGCTGGCTTATATGATGGAAATTGCAATAACATAAAAAAATATTAGAGTTTTCTCTTAAGAATCAATATAGTTACCCAACATATTTTGTTGAAAACTAGGACAAATAAAATAACAATGTTGATTACTAAAAGTCTATAAAGTTTATCTTACGTATTTTTTTCATTCAAGCAAATTGAAATTAGAGGCCATAAAGAGATGCAACACTAATCTTACTAAAGCCTAATATTTACTAGAATTTGCTAACTACAAGAATCAAATTTACAACTTTCTATGCACGTTGGGCCTCCCATGGGTTCAACTGAAAATATCATTTTTAATCAATAGCCCCTTGGATTTGCACATAAAAAGAGCTGTGGATTTTGAGGGCGAATCAAGAAATGAGTTTGTGCCAAAATCATGAAATTTGAAATTTTTTTGGGCCTTTTTAGGCCTGTCTATAGTTGCATATGCATTACAAATGCATCAAGACTTGTCCTGGAGCTATGAAACTGAACATGCTTGAACTTATAATCATCTAAAAAAACTTCTTGTTGAACAAATACTTATGATGATCATCGAGATAGAAGATTTTAATCACCAAAGAAGAGAGGTCAGGTTGTTGCAACAAAGCTTGGGCATTAAGCTGCTTCACAATCCCTGCATCAATTAATAGAAAATTTTAAAATGTGTAGGTTTTAGTAGAAGTTATTTAGTTAGAAAATATATTTTAGCAATTTCATAATTTTTATTAGAAAATAGAACCTATTTCTAATTTTAAGATGAACAGATCTATGTGACATCATTTTTAATCATTCTCATAGTTCCAAAAGATAAGTCCACAACCTCCCCTTATTTAATTTGAAAATATTTATTTATTAAATCTTGTATTCTTAAGCATACTCAATTAATCTAGGCTAGAATTTAGATTGATTTCTATGCATTTATTTATTTAGCCTAAATTAATTTAAGGAAATACCATGAAGAATAAATCCTAAAATATATATTTTTAAATAAAATAAACTCTACCTACGCTTGATCTAACCTAATTTAATAAAATGAATATACATGACCATAAATTAGTCTAAATAAAATTATCGAGTCAAGGCTCATGTATTTTGAAACTAAATCTCAAATTATAGAAAGTACAGATATAATGAATAATGGTAACTAGCTCAATGAATCAAGAATGTGCTCAAATTCTTATCTATTTAAAAAATTAATGATTTATTTGTTAGTGAATGTCTCAAAACCCATGCTAGATGTGTATTCTAGTCCTCTAAGTTTGGACTTGGAGGTTACACAATATAATTATCCTTTATCTACTTGAATTATTATTTATTACTTTGTTTCTTTCTCATAAATGATGCTTGGTGATATGTAGAAACACTTATAAATTTTGTTGTTATGTCACATGAAGATGTTGTTATGTCACTTGAAGATGAGTATTTAATGTCTTATAAGGAGACAACTTTTAAATTCATATATGTGAGATGAATGTTAATTAATTCTCTTAAATTTTTAGCACATAATATTAAATCTTGAAAAAATGTGTAAGTAGTCAACTAAAGGTGGGAAAGTAAAAAGGTTTAGTCAACTAAATTTGTATTTCAAATTTGGAATGGAAATACTCAAATACATGATCTTGAGAATTATACTTGTGTAATTAAAAGAACAGATTAAGGCATTCAATATCTATATTGAAATAAATATAAAACTATCTGTTGTGTGTGTGTGTGTGTGTGTGTGTGTGTGTGTGTGTGTGTGTGAGAGAGAGAGAGAGAGAGAGAGAGAGAGAGAGAGAGAGAGAGAGAGAGAGAGATTATATACAAAATCAGAACATTTACACCTTACAATAACTACAAAACTTAAAAAATGAAAACAACATAATTTATAGACACCAGTAGTCGATATAGCTAACTTCACACACCTATATATTCTAAACAATATACAAATTTTGACTATTTTTTTTTGTCTCTGTATGCAACTTACTTTCGTAAAGCTAAGGTTTCAGCTTCTCGGTATTAACGATGCATGTTGTAGGAGTCATTATGCACAAAATGATCAAAAAATGGTCATTTCAAAGTGTTGCCCGAACCCTACTTGAAAATGGTCCAAAAAGTGTCCACTCAAAATCACAAGTACTTGTGGACAAATGTCCTAATATAGGTGCACAAATGTCCTAAAAGTGGTATACAAATGGACTAATTATGAATTTTTAAAAAAAATGGTTTAAAATGATTAAATAGAGATACATAAATGATTGACTATTAATACATGTAAAATGAATTAAATGAACAAGTATTAAAACGTCAGTATAATATTAAGTGAGCACCTAACCCAATAGTAATTGATGCTTTCCCCGAAGGGCAATGGCTAAAAATGCAAGGATTTGCACCTTGTTCCCCGCGTCGTCCTTGTCCTTTTCCGCTTTGTTAGGGGAAACAAAATATCGGTAGGTGAGCCCGTCTGGTGACGGAACGCGCTTTTCAAATTTTTAAGATTGTCGTTTACAGTTTAATTTTATTTTTTAAATATGTACAGTTTAATTTTAATATTTGAAAAATAGATTTTTTAAAAATATTTTGATAAGACTGTGTAAATATCATGTTTTTAATGTAAAATACATTAAACTTGGTTTAGAATTTTTAATTGTATTATAAAGATTTAATATATTTTTAAAAAACATTTTGATCAAGACTATGTAAATGTTATGTTTTTAATGTAAAATATCATTAAACTTTGTTTAGGATTTAATTAATTGTATGTATTATGTTGATAATATTTAGATTATAATTTAAGTTAAATTGAAATTTTAATAATAAGTTACATAAATTTATAATTTAGATATTAAGAACTATATTTAGAATTATATTAAGAATTATAAATATAATTTAGAACTTATTATATTTGGATTTAAATTCTAAATTATATTTATAATTCTTAATATAATTAAATGCTATGTTTTTAATGTAAAATATCATTAAACTTGGTTTAAAATTTAATTAATTGTATGTATTATATTGATATATTTAAATTATAATTTAAGTTAAATTCAAATTTTAATAATAAGTTACATAAATTTATAATTTAGATATTAAGAATTATATTTAGAATTTTTTTATATATTAAATATAGAGATATCAAAAAGGTTACAATACGAAGAAGATCCAAGAGTATTTCAGCTCCGGAGGCATGCCTCACACGGAGAGAATAAAAAAACCAAGTATGCTATCCAAACAACATAAGGAGATCGTAATACACAAGAGTCATATATTCAAAAAAGTTTAATGAAGTAGATCTTCAAACTGTTCCACCCATGCTGTCCATCCAAGGGGTCCTTCCATCCAAGCAATGCTTTTGTTGGCTTGGATTTGAGCAATCATTTTTATCTGATCATCAGTCACATTCTTGTTCTTGGTGATTTCCTTATGTAATTTTTTCACCGTTTTGTTGAATAGATCCATATTGTTCATATGATTATGATAATCGTAACCGTCTTTCATTTCAAACACGAACATAGTGGAATGCCCCATTTTGAGGAATCTGATAAGTTTCTCCCTCTCGATCATCATCATGATACAAACCTGCGAGGAGATTTTCAGAAGAGTGAGTTTTAAGAACAACTCAGTAAGAGATCTATGTACACCTTGATACCTTTCCTCATTCCTGCACTTCCATAGTTGCCATAATATGTTAGAGGAAATAATGAGCCATAAAATATTAGAATCATTTTTAAGTCCCTGAATATACCCAGTAATGATTTCAAAAATATCAATGAACTTGGGATAAGTTATTCCAAATAAAGCCCAAACCTTCTTAGCAAATTTACATTCAAAAAAGACATGTCTACAGGATTCAGGTCTATTGCAAAGTCTACACACATCATTAGGAACCGGGTACCTGCTGATGGGGAGCCTATTGATCAGCATAAGCCATTTAAAACACCTGATCTTAGGATCAATAGAAGATTTCCAGATTCTATTAAAGATTTTGTTCCAGTCCTTGGTATCCAGGGATGTATACCAAAAAACATTGACATGCTTTATAATATCTAGATTATTACTCAGGGAATTGTACACATTTTTGGCTTTGATTTTGCTGAGCAAAGTACCATCAGGCCATTTGATATTAAGGTATCTATGTGAGTCAATGAGGCAGGAGGAAGGGATATCAGAGCAAGCTCTAGAGATCATGTAATAAGTTTTTTTATGAGCAGCCGGAAGTTTGTATTTATTTCTTAACTCATCCCAATTAATCAGACTATCATTCTCAAATATATCA
>MU227866.1:412656-452415 GCA_018584345.1 Thuja plicata | reverse complement strand
AAAATTTGCAAAGAGAGTTGTGTGAAACTATGATTTCTTCTTTGTAAATCTTGAGTTGTTTTGGTGTGAGGTTGAGAGTGGTTTGGATCAATATCTCTCCAAAAATTGTTGTGAAGTTGATCTAGTTTGTTGGCAAGATTTTATTGCTGGATTAAATTAATGGTGGTTCTTCCTTTTGATTGTATGGAGAGATTTGAATTTGTAAATGAGTTTTGAGGAAAATTTTCATTGTTTTCAAAGAAATACATTGTGTGAGTGATCTGAGGTTTTATGAGAGATTGACTTCCTGTAGGAAATATGGAAGAGAACAACTGAGGAGGGCATGAATTAGTTGTTCCAAATATTCAAAACTTCAAAAACCCTTAAACCTAAAAATTTCTATTTCTAATCTTGTTAGTTAACAAGTTTTTCCTCTCAAAAATACCTTCACAAATGACTCTTAAACAATCGAAATTAGAATAAAATCCAAAACTAATAGTTGAGCCACTTGCAATGAGATGTGAAAGTACTCTCTAAATTTTGATACGAAGGTACAACTCCTTTCTTTAGGTTTACAATCAATAAAATATAGAATATGCCTTTAACCAGAAGACACAAAGGCAGAATAACATTCATCCATCAACATGAGATGAATGCGAATACATATTTTAAGATTGAGAAAGAGACAAATAAATGGCCTACAAATCTTCTATCTAATCTTCCTAAAATAGAGAAATGAAAAAGGATTTATTATTTTAATTTTGCATATATAAATGCACAAAACCTATAGATTTTATAATGCACATATACTTGATGGTATGGAGCAAGATAGAATATAAAAATTACTAAAAATAACCCACAAATTAACTCCAATCAGAGAAACAAACTCAAATACACAGTAAAATAACCTTCAGATTATTCTACCCATGTTCCACAATCAAATTTACAAAAATATCAATCCATTTTCCCCTTCTCTCTTTGTTATAATAACAAAACTCATAAAATAATCTCCTCTCTTTCGGTAGCCCACAAAATTCTAAAAAATAAGAAAAAGAAGCACCCTCCTTTTGGAAAGTTTTTACAATAAATAGTCTTACAGGATCCATATTCAATTTCATAACTGAATCTACAAAATAACCATTGCTTTTATCTTCTTATATATTTTCCTCTTCATTCATTTTTCATGAATTAAAGCCTTACGAATACAAGATTGACTTAATGATTTCCTTCGTATTCTGATAGGTGAAACTTTTACCACATCCCCCACTTGGTACCATATAACAGATTCCCTTAATATATATGAGAATTAAAAATAAAGACAATAAATTCATCAATCAGACTTTGTATTCAAATAATTATTTTAGTTCCACGCAACATCAAGCTTCTTTTGTTGACCCGTATGAGAAGATATTAATAAATTTTGAACCTGTTAAGATTTCACCAATCCCATAGTTGGTATATGCATAATCCGCCACACATCCACCAGTGTGATAGTGATCTCACCTATCGGCAGGTGGAAGGTGTTGTGCTCTGAGTGCCATCTCTTGATAAGAGCAACCAACAACCCTTGATTTACCCTAATATCGAGTAAATCCACTAAACTACCTAATCTTGAATGGGAAAAAAGGCGCCACTCATCATCGATCAATTGCTATGATAAGGCCAGAACACGGACAAGCCTTAGACATCGGAAGGAGACACCACCTAATCTAGGCTGCAAAAAATAAAACAAAGACATTAGTTTTTAGATCACGGTAACCTAAAAAAACCACTAAAAGATCAAACAAAAATATCTTTATGACCATAACGACAAGGCCAATTCAATTGTTTGCTCCAAAATCAACAATATGACAACTTTTTACCAGATCTGACCCTATTCTGATAGGGTGTGTCCTACGAGATGTGGTGCAAGGGCACCTAGGCAAATCCCTAAGTCTTGTTACAATTTTGGCTTGTACTGACCCTAGCCAAGTCAGTAGTTTTTAATTTGACCTTAGAAGGTCTTGCAAGTGTATATTTAGGTTGACTAGACTAGGCTCAATCCAACCTAGATGTTTATTGCCTTCTAGTTGTTAATGCTAGATTAGGCCTAAGATCTAAAAATGTATGTAAATATGTCTAAAAGCCTTTAAGGATTGGGAAAGGTAGAATAGTGCCTAAAATGGTTCCTAGAATCTTTCTACACCATTCTAGGGTGAATAGAGACCCTTAGCAACAATTATGCAAAAAGATGTAATGTTGTCATAATGTTGCTTGACAACATTTTAGCAACTTTTAATGTTGCATGACAACAAATGCCAAATTGGATTCCTTTCGAGGAAACATGCTGGGTGGTTTCCATAATGGCCTAGAATCATGGGCATGGAATATTAAGGCAAAATGGATCCCATTTCCCGAGGCATTGAGTGGGGTAATGTGTTTTTGGAAGTGAATGAAAGCTTTGAGTTCTGGTTTTCAGTGACAGTTGAGTTGCATTGTGTTTTTGATTTAATGTATGGATTGAATTGCCAAAGTTAGCATTGGTTCTGAGTAGTAGTGACACTTCTAAGGAATTTTTGTTCATTTGTTTAGCTTTTGTAAATTATTTTGTAAACCGTGTAGTTGCTGGAGTAGACAATGTGGTTTTTAGTTTCATGGCTCCCCCATAGAATCCAACCGTGGAAACCATCTGGGTCTGGATGACGATGGTAGGGGATCCTTTGTACTTTGTAAATATGTAGGTAGGAGGTCAGAAGAGTCATTTTTCTATTTTTAAAGTCATGCCCTAGGTGAGCATTGGGTGCCCGATTAGAGGTTTGACAAAGTGGATTAGATGTGCAATTGCAGGGGAATGAGTGAGTGCTTCGAACTGAGTGTGGTTTCAGAGAGGTAGTAGGCCTAAAAATACCTAGAAGTGAGATTGGGCATTTTCCAATCCATCTAGATAGTTTTCTAGGTAGAAATCAATGGGCTGCATAATTCTAGCCCAATTAGCCCTATTTGTCTTACATTTCCACATTCTACTGTACAGACAAATTAAGTACCAAAGACCTACAAAATATCAAAGGTCTTAATAAAGGGTATCTGAATGTGAATTTTGTTTTTGAGGTCCTTTGGAAGTTTTGGAAGTTAAGTGGGAAAAACACCCTGTTTAGGGCTAGTAGACCAACTAGGCCTATTAGGCCAAAAGGATAGTCAATCTTGAACTTGATTCATTAAGCCTTGATGTCCCATTCTAATGCATTCATATGGATGTCAAATGGTTGTTTCAATGATGGATACTCCCCTTGCAACACTTGTGAAGATGTTGTGAAGAGTTTTCACTTAGAGTCATCCAAGGAAGAGTGAAGAGTTTTCACTTAGAGTCATCCAAGGAAGAGTGAAGAGTTGAAGTACCCATAATGTTAGTGATCCCTCAAGGTGAAGCACAAAGAGACTAACTCTTGGATTTGAGTTAGGATAGTCTTAGGCCAGAAGAGAAAATACTAGCAAGGTCCTAGAAGTGAGCTTAGGATCTAGGGAAGGCTAGGACAAGTAAAGTCCTAGATAAGTGATTGTGCAAGCACACCTTGGAGAATCTCTATCAGAGCTTGTAAGATCAGGCTTGTGGTGAATGTTTCAACTAGCAGAGTTAGTACGAGAGTCCACAATGGTGAAAAATGTAGAGTTGGCAAAGAAGGTGGATGAGAAAGAAGTAGAGAACAGATTGCTTAGAGAAAGATTGGCCCATTTAGAAAGCAAAGTGGACCAAGTGGAAGAAAATTCTGAGGAAGTGAAGGATAAGGTTGAAGGGAAGAGTAAAGAGATTTATTTAGAGGATGAGGTCCCTGAAGCTGACCATGTACTCATAGAGGAACCATTCCTTAAATATTTTAAGGCCTTAAGTGGCAAGGCTCTAGAAGGAGTTCCTATGTTTAGTGGAAAGATGGAACCAATTATAGTCCTAGATTGGATAGAAGAACTAGAGAATCACTTTGAATGTGATGGCATTGTTGAACCTTAGAAGGTTAAAGTTTCAAAGGCCAGACTGAGAGGGTATGCACTCACTTGGTGGAAGTTTATCCAAGATTAGAGAGAGAAGGAAGGAAAGAGACCCATAGCTACATGGAAGGCTATGGTTCCAAAAATCAGAGATACTAATGTTCCTGAGGATTATGAAATCCAATTGCACAAAAGAATACAAAGTTTAAGGCAAAAAGATTTGGATGTGAACTCTTACACTGAAGAGTTTCAAAGGCTATGTATGAGGACTCAAGTTGCAGAAGATGAGAAGGTGAAGGTAGCTAGATACCTTAATGGCCTCAAGTGGACTATACAAGATGAAATGAGTCTCTTGACTCCTGATACTATTCATACATGCCACCAAATTGTAGTAAAGGTAGAAGAGAAGCTAAGGAAGAAACAATATTCAAGCACCATTAGAGGTAGAGACAAAGGAAGAGACAATAGAGGATAGAGAGGTGGATATGGTGGTAGAAGTTCTGAAACAAAGAGTTGAGGAGAGACCAAACTTAATGAGAAGCAAGAAGGAAGTTCAAATGGAGGCAACTCCAATAGAGGAAGGAAATCTGATAGTAGTTGGAGAGGAAGAGGCAATAGGCAAGGAAGATGTAAATATTTTGCAAACATGAAATGTTACCACTACAACTAGATGGGACACCCTGCATACAAATGTCCAGAGAAAGGCTCTAATTCTCATGGAGGTGAAAAGAGGGTAAACTATGTTCAAGAGGAGAATAGTGGGGGAAGTAAACACCCTGAGGTACCCATAGTGTCATAGGAAGGTGAGAACTTGATGATGAGAAAGACATTAATCAAGGAGCCAGTCAAAGAGGAACCTAGTCAAAGAAGGTCACTATTTAGAGTGAAATGCAAGATGATGGGAAAATTTTATAGAGTCGTCATAGACTCAGGGCCTACTGACAACATAGTGTCAGAGGAGGCAGTCAAAAAGTTGAAGATGAAAAGAATACCCCATATCAACCTACACAAGGTCACTTGGTTGAATAAAGGACAACATGTCCTTGTCAATGAACAAGCTTGGGTGGATTTTTCAATTGGGAGATACAAAGAAAAGGTGTTGTGTGACGTCCTACCTATGGATTAATTTCAAATAATCCTTGGAAGGCCATGTCAATTTGATAGGAAGGCCATGGATGATGGAGCAAAGAATTCCTATTCTTTCAAGAAGGACAAGTTGACATTTAAAATACAGTCACTATTACAGGATGGAGAAATGAAGACATCAGGGCCCAATGTTCTTATGGTTAGTGAGAAGGAGTTCATAGAAACCTTAGAGGAAGGAGAAGGAGTTGGTTTTTCACTTATGTTGAAGCCAAAGGAAGAAAGTACAGACAAGGCAGTCAAGAAGACAAAATTGCCAATGGAAGTGCAGGAGATGTTGTAGAGGTATGAAGGCATTGTCAGTGATGGAAAACCATCAACCCTACCCCCTAAGAGAGTTGTAAGTCATCAAATAGACTTTATTCTAGGATCTACCCTTCTTAAAAATCCAGACTATAAGATGACCCCTCAACAAAATGAGGAAATAGCTAAGCAAATCTAAGAACTCCTAAGCCAAGGTCTTATTAGGAAAAGCATTAGTCCTTGTGCCATCCCCACTGTCTTAGCACCTAAAAAGGGAGGAACTTGGAGGCTGTGTACTGACTCAAGAGAAATAAACAAAATAACCATTAGGTATAGGTTCCCTATCCCTAGGATAGAAGACCTAATGTGTTAGTAATAACTGAGAGAGAGAGGGGGGGGGGTGTGAATCAGTGGCCTCAAAAATTAATCCTTAAATCAACTCTTCAAACTTAGTACCACACAATTATACCCCTATTTATCTTTAGTCCTATAAGATGAATGCCTCCAAATACTTATATCAAATTACTACTTGTCATAATGCTTTGTAAAACCTTCTACTATATGTTTACTGATAAGCAGTCTGTTTGTTTACCGAAATATAGTAAATAACTAGTGTATACCGATAAATCCACATTTACTTATGTGAAATGAAAAAAAGTAAAGTAATGACTCATAAACACATTAACACATGGATTTTTAATGTGGAAACCCTGTTAAGGGAAAAACCACTAGGACCGGTATCCCAAATTTTCACTCTTCTAAGGTGAGCTCGGTGAAGAGCCAACCCTATTAAAGGTTACAAACACACTGTTAGGTGTGACCTTGTTAGAGGATTTAAATGAATAGTTTGTGACTTAGTATCTGGCATTTAATGCTACCATCCTTGATCAAACACTCTCTTAGCCTGTCAATAGGTATATGACATATCTAATGCTACTTTGTATGATCAAAATTTTTGATACTCCTTGGGATGTATCTCAATTAGAAAAGAATTTTAAGTCTTGCTTGGTTAAGAGACTTGATGCTTCAATGCTTAAATTGAAATAGTAAATTAATCTGTTCACATATACAACTAGAATTGCATATTTTTAGATCATTGTAAGTGCATTACCTTTCTGATCAATGTTACCAATTCAATACCTTTGCTCCACACTGTTATGCTCTGTGATGTTGTATCACTGTTCGTCAGTGTCGACATAATTTAGCTCTTTCCTTGGCTTGATTGATCAGGTCTAAATGAATACTTTCTTCTCCTTCAGAATCTCTTCAGCTTCTATTCTCTTGTCACTCCCCTTATTCACATTGAATAAGCTTGTCTCTTATATAGACGTGATTTCACCATTTCTTGGATTTTCTTGATCTTGGCGTGATCCACAATTCTCGCCAATTAGATTTAAAGAAAAACTCTTGATTTACCTCGTAGAGATCTTCTTGCCAACTGGACTAAGTATATTTAAATCCTTTAGTTATCTCTGGCTTTATCTTATTGATTAAAACAATGATAAGTACTAGTTAAGTCTATATTTAGCTCTTGACAGCTAAGCATTTTGTCATTTCTGAACTCTTTGTTCTGTCGGTCAATACCTCAGTTAGTTGTCGCTAAAAACTAACTGTTTCTTTGATGAGACTTCAATTGTGTTCAAGATCTCCATTCATCGGGAAACACTGTAATTCTGTCCGTCGGGTTACACTGTGCTTTGCTCGTCAGGTAACATTGTGACTTTGCTCGTCGGTAATGCTGTGCTTTTGCTCGTCGGGTAACACTGTGACTTTGCTCTCGTTGGTTTACTCTGTCTGTTAGTGTGCACTTCATCAGTGTATACAGTCACTTTGTGAATACTTAACTTTTATACATTACTGATAGCATAGTCTTTGATTCATTGATTCTTTGAATTCTTTAGCAGTATGTACATGACCATATAGATTATATCAAGTTGACATCAATGAAAATACAATTCATTAACTGATTTAATGTCTTGCATTAACTTTCTGCGTCTTGGTGATCATCAACTTAACATCTTCAAACATTCAATCAGTTATAATTCATCAATCTCTCCCTTTGGCATTGATGGAAATACACTACATTATCACACTATATTATCACTAATACAATATGAAATATAACAATTGAAGTCAAACTACCAATCTTATGTACTATAACTGATACAAATATTTGGTCCTCGGTAAGCTCACATAGCTTAGATTATATTGTTGTATCTCTCTTTCTGTCTTCAATCCCTTCACTGGATAGATGTAGAATCTTTCTTCTTCTAATTTGATGTGTTCTCTTCTTGTGTCAAACTCTCTCCCTTTGACTATTCTTTTCTTTTGATATCTCTTTTCTTCCTTTATCAGCAATCTCTCCCTTTGTATATACTCTCCCTTTCTAGTTACATCTCTCCATTTGGATGGTGTGATATGATAATGGATATAATCTCTCCCTTTGATAGCAATGCCAAACAAATATTTGACAATAATGCCAAACAATCCTTTTTATCCATAACATACTACTTGAATTTCCCAATCTACAACAATATTACAACTCTGGTGCTTGGAGTAGATAAATTCCTTGCCGTGTATAGATGTATCTTTGAAGTCCATATCTTTGCTTGAATCAACATGAATGATATTATGATAATATGTAGGCTGATGCAGCCTTCTAGTCATCTTACTGACTAGTAGACAAGGGTCTGACCCCTAGTATTTTTCTCAAGTACTCAAATGCATCCTTGGGCAGTGGCTTGGTGAAGATATCAGCTAATTGTTCCTTTGATTGCACATACTCAAGTATCATCTCCTTAACTTGAACTTGTTCTCTCAAATAATGATACTTGATAGCAATATGCTTTGGTTTAGCATGCATGAATGCATTTTTGGAGATGTTTATTGTACTTGTATTATCACAATAGATAATTACTGGTTCAAGAATTTTCATATGCATACCTCCTAGTAACTGTTTGATCCATGCAATATTTGAGCAGTTTGTAGCAAAAGAAACATACTCTGCTTCTGCAATAGACTGAGAGATGCATCCTTGCTTTTTGCTGATCCATGTGACAAGTCTGTCATCCATAATTGAGGGGGGGGGGGGGGGGGGGNGGATGAATCAGTGGCCCCAAAAATTTATCCTTAAATCAACCCTTCAAACTTAGTACCACACAATTATACCTCTAGTTATCTTTAGTCCTACAAGATGAATGCATCCAAATACTTATATCAAATTACTACTTGTTAGAATGCTTTGTAAAACCTTCTACTATATGTTTAACGATAAGTAGTCTATCTATTTACCAAAATTTAGTAAATAACTAGTGTATACCGACCAATCCAAATTTACTTATGTGAAATGCAAAAAAGTAAAGTAATGACTCATAAACACATTAACACATGAATTTTTAACGTGGAAATCCTATTAAGGGAAAAACCACTGGGACCGGTACCCCAAATTTTCACTCTTCTCAGGTGAGCTTGGTGAAGAGCCAACCCTGTTAAATGTTACAAATACACTTTTAGGTGTGACCTTGTTAGAGGATTTAAATGAATAGTTTGTCACTTAGTATCTGGGATCTAATGCTACCATCCTTGATCAAACATTCTCTTGGCCTATCAATAGGTATCGAGCATATCTAATGCTACTTTGTATGATCAAAATTTTTGATACTCCTTGGGATGTATCTCAATTAGAAAAGACTTTTAAGTCCTGATCGGTTAAGAGACTTGATGCTTCAATTGTTAAATTGAAACAACAAATTGATATGTTCACATATACAACTAGAATTGCAGATTTTCAGATCTATTGTAAGTGCATTACCTTTCTGATTAATGTTATCAATTCAATACCTTTTCTCCACATTGCTCCACATTGTTCTGCTCTATGATGTTGTATCACTATTCGTCGGTGTCTGCAGAATTTAGCTCTTTCCTTAGCTTGATTGATCAGGTTTGAATGAAGACATTCTTCTCCTTCAGAATCTCTTCAACATCTATTCTCTTGTCACTCCCCTTATTCACATTGAATAATCTTGTCTCCTATATAGACATGATTTCACCATTTCTTGGCTTTTCTTAATCTTGGCATGATCCAAAGTTTTCGCCAATTAGATTTAAAGCAAAATTCTTGATTTATCTCGTAGAGATCTTCTTGCCAATTGGACTAAGTAGCTTTAAATCCTTTACTTATCTCTGACTTTAGCTTGTCGATTAAAACAATGATAAGTACCATTTAAGTCTATATTTAGATCTTGAAAGCTAAGCATTTTGTCATTTCTAAACTCTTTGTTCTGTCAGTCAATACTTCAGTTAGTCGTCGGTGACAACTGACTATTTCGTCGGTGAGACTTCAGTTGCCTTCGGGATCCCTGTCCGTTGGGAAACACTGTAATTCTATTCGTCAGGTTACATTGTGCTTTTCTCATCAGGTAACACTATGACTTTTCTCATCAGTAATGCTATACTTTTGCTTGTCAGGTAGCACTGTGACTTTGCTCTTGTTGGTTTACTCTGTTCGTCGGTGTGCACTCCGTCGGTGTATACAGTCACTTTGTGAATACTTAACTTTTATGCATTAATGATAGCATATCCTTTGATTCATTGATTCTTTGAAGTCTTTAGCAGTATGTACATGACCATACATGTTATATCAAGTTGACATCAGTGGAAATACAATACACTAACTAATTTAATGTCTTGCATTAACTTTCTGTGTCTTGGTGGTCATCAACTTAACATCTTCAAACATTCAATCAATTATAGTTCATCATAACAGACTGTCTAGGAGAAGCCAAGTTTATCACTAAGATTGACATAAAGAGTGGAAACCACCAAATTAGAGTCAAGTAGGGAGATTAATGGAAGACAGCCTTCAAAACCACAGAAGGTTTGTATGAATGGCTTGTAATGCCATTTGGGCTATCCAATGCCCCATCTACATTCATGAGACTAATGAATGAAGTCCTTAAAGACTATATAGGCAATTTTTTAGTAGTCTATCTAGATGATATACTCATCTATAGTAAGACAAAGGAGGAGCATCTCAGACATTTGCAGATAGTTTTCAAGAATCTACATGAGGATAAATTGATGATAAACTTGGAGAAATGTGAATTCATGAAGCAAGAGCTGGTGTACCTGGGGTTTGTGTTATCTCAATGCAATCTAAAGACGGATCCAAGAAAAGTGGAATCCATTATCAACTGGCCTACTCCAAGGAAAACAACAGAGGTGAGAAGTTTTCATGGTTTAGCCCAATATTATAGGAAGTTCATTAAGTAATTCAGTGCTATTTGTGCTCCTATGCTTGATACTATAAAAGGAGGAATGAAACTAAATTTGTGTGGAATGAGAAAGATAACCATGGATTTGAGTTGTTGAAGAAGAAGATTGCTACTCAACCAATCTTGATTTTTCCAAGTTTTGAGAAGTTGTTCATAGTTGAATGTGATGCTAGTAATGTGGCTATTGGAGCTGTCTTGAGCCAAGAAGGAAGACCAGTGGCTTTCCATAGTGAAAATTTAAGTGAATCTAAGAAGATGTACTATTCTTATGACCTAGAGATGTATGCTCTAGTCCAATCACTAAGGAAGTGGAGGCACTACTTTCTTCCAAAGGAGTTTGTGGTTTATTTGGACAATCAAGCACTGAGTTTCCTGAATTCTCAAGACAAACTCAGTCATAAACACATGAAGTGGGTATAGTATCTTCAATCCTACACCTTTAGCATTAAGCATAAAAAGGGATTGCAAAATATGGTAACAGATGCCTAAAGTAGAAGAGCCCTGACTGTACAAGAGATACACTTGTAGAGCATGGGAATTTAGAGTTTCAAAGACCTATATGCAGAAGATGGAGACTTTGCAGACATCTATAAAGTATGTCAAGAACACAAGAACCATTTTCATAATGGATTCTATGAATATACAATGCAAAGTGATCTATTATTTAAAGTATGTCAATTATGTGTTCCTAGAGGGTCAATTAGAGAAAATTTGATACAAGAAAAGCACAATGGTTCACTTAGTGGGCATTTTTGTGTCAATAAGACCCAAGAGTTAGTGCAGAGGTTCTACTTTTGGCCTAAAATGAATTTGGACATTAGGAAGTATGTAGAACATTGTGTTGTGTGTTAGAAAGTAAAGGGTACATCTTCCAATGCAGGCCTTTACCAACCTCTTCCCATTCCTAGTAGACCATGGGAATGATTGAGCATGGAGTTTGTGGTGGGATTGCCAAAGACCAAGCAAGGAATGGATATCATCTATGTCATTGTAGATAGATTTAGTAAGATGGCATATTTTATCCCATGCAAGAGAGTGTATGATGCATGTCGCATAACACATTTTTTCTTCAAGGAGTGGTGAGGATACATGGATTGCCATTGAGTATAGTCTCTGACAAAGATACTAAGTTTATGAGTCACTTTTGGAAAACTTTATGGCACAAGTTGGAAACAAACCTGTCTTTTGGGTTTGGATATCACCCTCAAACATATGGCCAAAAAGAGGTGGTCAACAGAAGCCTTGGAAATGTATTAAGGTGTCTTACAAAGGAGTATGGTCAGACTTGGGATCAACTCCTAGGACAGGCATAGTATGCCTATAATGATACTGTGTTCATAGAACTACTGGTAAGAGACCTTTTGAGATAGTCTATAGCCTACACCCTAGAGGCATATTTGAGCTCAGAGAATTAAAGGATGGAGCCAAGGGTAGTGGTTATGCTAAAGAATTTGCACACTCCATGAAAAAGAGGTGCATGAAAAAGTGAGACAAACTCTACTAGAGAACATAACAAAGATCAAGCATAAGGTGGATGAAAGAAAAAGGGAAATTCATTTTCAAGTTGGAGATCTTGTTATGGTCCACCTAAACAAAGCAAGATTATAGAAGGAAGTCCCTCATAATATTTAGATGAAGAGGTTAGGACCTTGTACTATTCTAGCAAAGTATGATAGTAATGCATACAAGGTTGAGCTCCCTAAGGACATTGGTTTGTCTCCAATATTTAATGTTGTAGACCTGGTCCTTTATAAATGTCCTACTTTAGATCTAAACCAGAGCCTTACAGAGGTCATAAAGGAGGTCGAAGACCTGAACTTGACACCTACACCACCTAAGAAGGTAGAGAAGATACTTGACTCCAGGGCCTACAAGAAGACTAGACAAATAAATTATTATGAGAACCTGATTAAATGGCAGGGAAAAGAAGTTATAGAGGCCACTTGGATTAAGGAGACTGAATTTAAGAAGTTGGGAGTGGATTCCAACTTACTCAATCCAAGGGTGGATTGAAGTCTTTTTATTTGGGGTGGATGGTGTAGGGGCACTTAGGCAAATCCCTAAGTCTTGTTACAATTTTGGCTTGTACTGACCCTAGCCAAGTCAGTAGTTTTTAATTTGACCTTAGAAGGTCTTTCAAGTGTGTTCCTAGGTGGATTAGACTAGGATCATTCCAATCTAGATGTTTATTGCCTTCTAGTTGTTAATGCTAGATTAGGCCTAAGATGGGAAAATGGGTGTAAATATGTCTAAAAGCCTTTAAGGCTTGGGAAAGGGTAGAATAGTGCCTAAAATGGTTCCTAGAATCTTTCTACACCATTCTAGGTCAAACACAGACCCTTAGCAACAAATATGCAAAAAGATGTAATGTTGTCATAATGTTGCTTGACAACATTTTAGCAACTTTTAATGTTGCATGACAACAAATGCCAAATTAAATTCCTTTTGAAGAAACACGGTGGGTAGTTTCTACAATGGCCTAGAATCATGGGCATGGAATATTAAGGCAAAATGGATCCCATTTCCCGAAGCATTGAGTATAGTAATGTATTTTTTGAAGTGAATGAAAGCTCTGAGTTCTGGTTTTCAATGCTAGTCAAGTTGCATTGTGTTTTTGAGTTATTGTATGGATTGAATTGCCAGAGTTAGCATTGGTTTTGAGTAGTAGTGAAAATTCTAAGGAATTTTTGTTTAGTAGTGTAGTGGTTTTGAGTTCATTTGTTTATCTTTTGTAAATTTTTTTGTAAACTGTGTAGTTGTTGGAGTAGACAATGTGGTTTTTAGTTTCATGGCTCCCCCATAGAATCCAAGCGTGGAAACCATCTGGGTATGGATGGATATGGCAGGGGAGCCTCTGTACATTGTAAATATGTAGGTAGGAGGTCAGAAGAGTCAGTTTTCTATTTTTAAAGTCATGCCCCAGGTGAGCATTGGGTGCTCGGTTAGAGGTTTGACATAGTGAATTAGATGTGCAATTGCAGGGGAATGAGTGAGTGCTTCAAACCAAGTGTGGTTTCAGACACCTACAAGTGAGATTGGGCATTTTACAATCCATCTAGGTAGTTTTCTAGGTAGAAATCAGTGGATTGCATAATTCTAGCCCAATTAGCCCTATTTTTCCTACATTTCACGATTGTTCTATACGTACAACTTAGGTACCAAAGACCTACAAAATATTAAAGGTATTGATAAAGGGTATCTGAATGTGAAATTTTTTTTTGAGGTCCTTTGGAAGTTTGTGGGAAAAACACCCTATTTAGGGCTAGTAGACCAACTAGGCCAAAAGGATAGTCAATCTTGAACTCGATTGATTAAGTATTGATGTACCATTCTAATGGAGTCATATGGATGTCAAATGGTTGTTTCAATGATGGATACATCCTTTGTGGGACGTGTGAAGATGTTGTGAAGAGTTTGCACTTGGAGTCATCCAAGGAAGAGTGAAGAGTTGAGGTAGCCATAATGTTAGTGATCCCTCAAGGTGAAGCACAAAGAGACTAACTCTTGGAGTTGAGTTAGGATAGTCTAAGGCCAGAAGAGAAAAGACTAGTAAGGTCCTAGAAGTGAGCTTAGGATCTAGGGAAAGCTAGGACAAGTAAAGTCCTAGACAAGTGATTGTGAAAGCACACCTTGGAGCATCTCTATCAGGATGTGATCTTGTTCTGACAGGATGTGATCCTACATCCCGGGTGTGATTTAATTTTTACAAGATACGACTCTGCATACCGGGTGTGATCCTATTTTCACAGGACATGACATTGGACATTTTGCTTAAAACAAGGGGACCCTTTGATGTCTGCCGAGTGTGATCATATTTTTGTAGGATGCGGTTTGGATTTTTTTAATTTTTCTGGATGCGACACAGGTTTGACGGAATTCGATCCGGAATACAAGATGCAATCCTAGACTCTATGGCTTATAACTTATGCAAAATGAGGTAAAAAATCAAACAAAAAGCATAAAATGAAAGGTCTTGATGTACTCACTGGGGGTGCATAATGTGCGGGCCTACGATGTTGATGACCGAGCTCAAATCAATGCTTCTCCACAGGGACCATCTTCTCTCTAGAGTTCATGAAATTACTATGGTAAAAAGTGAAAATAAATGGATAAATTGACCTTTTGGGCCTATTTTAACTCCCTTCGGGCTATTTTTGACCTAGTAGACACTAGAAAAATTGTCCTAATTCTATCAGTTTCTCATCAAATTTTTTGGGAACATAATCGAGTAAATAGATTTCATGACGTTTTAATGCAGTAATACTTTTGGAAGAGTTACTGACGTCTTACAAACAAATGCATAATTGATCTAAATATACAGAAAATATTACGCAATGCTTGCCAAAGTGTTCTCCAATGTTCCTAAACAACAGATACATGTTATTTCCTTAAAATATTGGTCTAACATCATTTTAAGTTACACAAATCTTGCATTTCAAGTAGTCAACTTGGTCAAACTATGTTCCTAACAACACATCTTCACTCCAATTTATCTCCTTGTTGATTCTTATTGATCCAATCTCGTTTCACATCACTTTCTTATCCATTTCAACTTTTCAAAGTGAGATTTCTTTCGATTTCATTTCAGAGGGGGAATGACCATACCTAAATTCAATCAGTTTTTCACATATAAGAAATCAACGATTCTAAATCAGAATGTTATCAAATTGACTTTGCCATCAAATGAATATGGGCATGTCAGTTTCCTTCAATCAAGTTGGGACTGTTGAATAATCACATCAGTTTGGTTATCTATGCCTATGGTTTCTTAACCATTTCAGATCAATCTATCAAGTATTTAGCTTAATTTACTCTATGTTATGCATGTGTATCTAACAGAGCATTCCCAACTATGATCTCTGACAAATTTTTGCTTCACACACTACTAGAAGATCATTTTTCCTATCTGATGCGATGAAGCTGAATACTTTCAAGTAGTTTCCCTTGTCCAAAAATATGGGAGTCACTTCATAAAATTACCTCACTTCACTTATATCTGTATTGGAGGCTTTAATGGTTTCCCATTCATGTTGCCCTAGTTTGTAGATGATAAACTTGTATTGAGTGAAGTCTATGAGCATATTGGTCAAGTTAATAAGAAGTGTTGAAATATGTGGGTGGGCCCTATTCCTTTCCCAATTGGTATGTGATTATTATAGCTGCAATTCTTCATCATATGTGCAAAATAAAGAAAGGTCTATTGTCAAGTTCATTCTACACTTTTATGATGATAGGTTTCCATTTGATAGTAAGGGATATGTCAAAGATAATTTAGAGCTTGGACCAAGATATCTTTACTTCCCAAAAATGGAGGACTTCTCGGAAGACTGTGAGGATGACTTTGAAGTGAGAAGAAGGGATTGGATCATGAGATTCATAGTTAGAATTTTTTTGATTTTAAATTGGGATGAGACGTGACCAACATACACAAAAATGAATCAGATTTTATTGATCCTTTCTACTTTGAGGGAATCTAGCTATTATCATTACCATACATTAATTGGTTACTTCATGAATCAAAATATTTAAAGGAAAGAACTTTCTATATTATAAAAAGGAAAAAAAAAAAGATGAATTAATAAGAAATTTATGGAAGCTACAACCACAAGATTAATAGGAAGGAGTAACTCCTCTAAAGGGAATGATTCACATGAAGGCACATCTAGACCATCTGCTCCTTATATGTCATCTGCAACTAGTAATTTGTAGAAAAGTGCTCAAGGTGGGGGTAATGACAAAGATCTAAATAAAGAAATAAAACTTGCTATAATTTGTGAGACCAATCCCATAATCAAGAAGAAGATATCAAACCAAGATACAAAGATCTGAATCCAATACATGATATGATAGAAGAAGTGCAAGAAATGACTTCATTCCCTTCATCATTCATTGATGAAATGATTCACTCTCTTTATTATCCTATAGGGACTCCTCCTCATGATGTTAATGTGTCTCAAGAGGTTCCAGTTATGAATGTTGAGAATGATAAAGTTAGTTTACCAATGGCTTCAAATGTTCCTACGATGGTCCTACCTCCTACATCGACATTCTCTACTTCTTGGTTGGACAAAAAATTCTAGAAAGGAAGAAGATGAGGGTTATCCAGTTAGAAACACCAAGTATAGATGAATTCGCTAACCTAGTTCATAAAAGTGTGATAATGAAGAAAACCAAAGTAGACTCCAGATTAGCAATGAATTTTGCATCAGACAATTTGTTTGTTGAAATTGCACAACCTACCACAGAGAAGAATGTAAATGAAGCTAATGAAGCCGATTTAAATATATCCAAGGTATATTTGGGTCATGTCACATGTGCACGGGAGATTCACTTAGTGAACCTAAATCATAGCACGTGTATTCATAACATACTAACGAATCCCCTATTTTCAAAAAATATGAGAAGGCTCCACAAAATGGATTTTTCCACAGCATAATATCTCTCTATCAAGCATCACTCGAAACTTTAAAAAAAGTTGGCATCACCCAATCAAACCTCCGGAAAGAATTTGTGCCTTCCAATACGGAAAGAGAGAATGCCACCAATTATTGAATTTAGTTACGCCCCATAAAGTCGGCATCCACCCATGATGATCCATCTGTTAATGTCCACTTTGTGAACAAAAGTGGCTAATTATGCATTTGTCAGTTGCAGGTTGCTTGCTCTTGTTACGATAGTCAACTTTCTTTCTGTGCAACTCAATATAATATATTGCCAATCCCACTGATGGATGGAAAACAAACCTTTCTTGCTGTTCAACCCAATATAATATATTTGATTAAAAACTTTGAATACATCATTCACAATGCCCAAATAATGAACGTGGTGTAACGCCAAATATGAAAAGTAGCGCGTCGCACGCCCTACAATATGAGTTAGTTTCAAAAACCCTAATATGGTTGACAAAACCGTCTTCGCTGCATATAATCTCCCAGACATTAGAATGCAGCTCTCAAGTCTGAATCAGTTATTCTAAGGCCGGTTAAGCTCTTCCAATTTGAAGATGAGAGGAGAAATGATACTTGGTAAGCCCATCAGAGATGTATTGCTGATTATTTCTCTAACACTGGTTTTATTGGTATGTTTCTATGTAGGCAAGGGATCTTATTGGCCTCTATCTACACAAACTGAACCTACACCTCCATATGTGAGTTTAATTCAGATCAACACATCTCTCATATATAGCAATGTATGGAGTGGATCACACTGTTTTCTAGCTCACCAGTTTTTTGGGTTTGTTAACAGATAGAAGTTGCAAGTGATGCAGATGAGCTGGAGATTGCTTTGGCCAAGGCTTCAATGTCAAACAGGACTCTCATCCTCGCACCAGTGAATGGGGCATGGATGGAGCCTAATAGTTTAGTAGATCTTTTTCTAGAAAGTTTTAGGATTGGGGAAGGAACACATGTCTTACTTAACCACCTCCTCATTGTGGCCATGGATGCAAAAGCTTTCAACCGCTGCATAGAAATTCATCCTCATTGCTATCAGCTCAGAACTGAAGGAGTCGATTTTACTGAGGAGAAGTCCTTTATGACGAAGGATTATATCAAGATGACGCAGACTAAAATTCTCTTCTTGAAGACCGTGGTGGAACGAGGATATCATTTTGTTTTTACTGTAAGTTTCCTCACATAGCCCACATTTTTATGTTTCAAACTTCCCATGTTTACTGTAAAGATATCAAAATTTTGACATTGTTATTCTGATAATTGTAGTTTTTATTAGATTGACTCTAGGATATTTGGCTCGATATTTAAAGAAAGTTTACTAGTCTATGTGGTTGTTTAAGTAAGTTTGATGTTTGAGTATAGGTGAACTTTTTAATCAAGTTACTTATTTAAAAGTTTTGATTGTTATGAATGGTTTACAAATACTTATTTCAATTAATTTTTATTCTATCTTTAATTTTATTCTAATTTTTCTAGATACAAAATCTATCAAAACATCAAAATCATTCAAAATTCTAACATTTACCTTTGATGTGATGAAACAAGCATATTTCACAAGAAAAAATGAGATAAAACAAGTATAAAATGTTCATACTTTTAATTTAATAATAATAATAGGTTTGATACAATTCAAATATTAAATTCTATCAAATAATTGAATTATTATATAAAATAAACTAATCAACATAGAGTTTGAAATAGAGTTCCATACTTATAATAGAAAATATAGAGCTCCACATAGTGTGTGCTGCATTGTATGGTTTAAGGGTCCTTCCCCTACTTACCTTTATAAAACATAGAGTTCCAGATTGTTTATTACTCTAATAGATTAAATTTAAATGATATATTTTGTCACCAAATCTAATGAGGTAGTATCCTATATAATTGTTCTCCCAATTTTTCTTTCCATTTGTGTCCTCCACATCTCATATATTTTCTTCAAATGTAAAGTTTCTTTTGCTTGTCTCATAATTTCACACTTTTATAGTTCCTCTTTCTTGAAAGGTTTTACTAATTTTCTTCAAATATTATTTACAGGATGTAGATATAATGTGGTTGCGAAATCCATTCCAGCGGTTATCAATGGGGGCAGATTTTCAAGTATCTTGTGATCTATATAACCATAATCCACATAATATCTCAAACTATCCAAATACAGGATTTTCATTTGTTAAGGCGAATGAGCGAACTGCTAAACTCTATGAACTTTGGCATGTCTATACTACTCTAAATCCCAATGCACATGATCAAGATGTCTTTAATATGTTGAAATATTCCTCAAATTTTACTCAAATTGGCATAGATATTTTATTCCTTGATACAATTTACTATAGTGGATTTTGTGAACCGAAGGCAAAATTAGAAGAAGTTTGCACTATGCATGCTAATTGTTGTGTAGGTTTAAAAAAGAAGATGACTTATTTGAGAGATACTCTTGATGATTGGATTTTATTCAAATCTTTCAACCCAAATAACACTTTTGAATTAAGAGGAAGAAGAGAGGTGGGTTGGAGAAATAGAATAGAATGTGGACCTTTGTAAACACATGAGAAACATGGACCTTTGTAAACACATGAGAAACATGGACCTTTGTAAACACATGAGAAACATTAATAATGTTGCACTATTGAAGATAAGGAAAATGTTACTATAATGAACACCTGAAGGTGTTACTAATTGCTTCATAGACATAAAAAAATGGAGTTTGATGACAAATCATTCTATACATATTTTTTAGATCATTATATGTTTAAATTTATATTTTTTTCTAGTTGTATGATATGAATCTTATGTTATGGTTTCTTGAATATAAAATAAGGAAGAGGGAGGTGTTATAAGAATTTTTTTCTAAAATTATTTGATACTATTGTAAGATATGTTGACTTGAAAGAGTCTGATAAATAAAATATTGGTAGAGAGAATTAAATTACCAAAGTAGTTATATAGATGTTTTATTGTACAAAACTACAATAAATTTGAAGTATTCAATTTTCTCAAGTAGCATAATTTTTTGTTTTTTTCAACATTTATATATTTGTGTTAGGTTCAAACCTATTTGAGATCTCACCTAGATATGTAATTTAACATTTAAATAGTTTATTATGATCAAATAATTTTGATATATTATAAAAAATTCTAGTTTTATGATACTTTCTATAACATGCTATAAATATTCGATTTGGGATGGGGCCAAAGTATAAGATGAGGTCCAAAAGGCTAAAATATTCATTTTGAGGTCATGTTTAATATGATTAGATCATAGCTATAATTATGAACTTACACTCACAGACAATACAAATTAGATTCCAAGTTTGATTTATGCATGATAAGATTATATTAAATATAATGATATAAAATAGATTAATAATTCAATTAGATGATGAATAATAGTATTGGTCGTAGACACCTATATTAATCACATCCCAACCAATGACACATCTAACACCACCATTGTTAATATGTTTAACACTATATCCATAACAATATTTTTATTCATGTAATAGTGATTATGTAGATTAATTATATTTAATTAATTAATAATGACTATTCATCCAACATTCCCCCTGTTATCCGATAAATTAAATATATTAAATTTACTTAAGAAACTAACATGCTATGTAGTGCCACCCCAACCCTATCATGTCAATAAAGCATTCATTATCTTTGAGTATTGAATGAGATTGATCGCTAGATTGATATTGATGAAGAAGATTTCCATTATTGTGATTTAATTTACATATGAAAAAAAAATTTATGTCCAAGGAAAATGATAGATGACTCCTTTAAATGAAGACAAGCCAAATTTTGGGTGATTTATTATATTAATAATAAAACCTCCTTTTATAAATATTTGAGAGTTTCCTTTATTAATATATTTATAAATCAAATAGTTGTGATATAGTCAAACAACCAAAAAAGAATAAATTTTGGCTAGTGTGTTGCGGTAGTGAGGCTCCCCTTAGGCTCTCAGACTAACCACTTATTCGAGGCTATGGTAGCTCTTCATTCCCTCATGCTTGATAAAAAAATGGGTTTCACTAAGGTGTTTCTTGAAGGAGAATCCAACAATATAATTAGATTTCTTAAGGGTCTGGCTCCCCCCTCATGGACCATTAATAATATTATATCTAAGGATTGGGAGATTATTAATTCTTTTGATAAATTTTTTGTTTTGCATGAGTTTAGGGAGGTTAACTCAATGGCAGACTAGATAGCCAATGTGGCGGTTAGATCTGACAAATAGGTGATATAAGGCAGAGTGAAATGGACCTCCCTTACGATGCCAAGACCATATTAAATCATGACAGGATACATGGAGATTTGGGTGTACTAAAACCTGATTGTGAGGCCCTTTCCAATGAACCCAACAATAATAAGAAGTAAAGGTAGTTGTTCGACTGACAGTTTGGTTACTCATTATGATATGACTTGATACACTTTCTGGGTGTTTTTTTTATCCTGCACTGCTTATCAAGCCTTCAATCTTCCTCTACTTTCTATGCTAATTGTGCTTAGTGGTCGTTCTAGAGGTACCATGCGGTGAAATAGAAAGAGGATGGATCCCTTATCGTGTGAGGATTGGAAGAGAAAGACCAAAGTTTGGGAGGTCCTGGAGGCGGGCAAGATGACCAATTTCATGGAACATTTTCATGGGCGTAACCCTTCAATTACCATAATATTTAAGAAGGAATGGAAGGAGGGGAAGATGAATATTGGTGGGAGAAAGGTCAAAATGGATGAAGGGATGGTTGTGGAAGTTCCTGGTGTGCCCATTGTGGGGGAGAAATTCTACAGAGATTAGAAGCTTATTGATAGTGCTATTATGAAGTTTCCAAAAGAGCAGGAGGAGAGGGAAAGCCTAGTCAAAATTGATAAAACCTACTACTCTCTGATGGCTATCAAGAAGAGATAGAGGCTAGTTATCTTTTCCATCATGCAATATATGATGCTAGATGGGATATTCTCTCAAGTTTATGTCTACCATTTTGTGTTGTTGAACCACTTCTGACATAATCAAAAGGTATCTTTTCCCTATTCTCTATTCTATTCTATGCACTCTAGTATTAAGAGGGCTAGGGCCAATCCTGATAGCAATCTCGCCCTTCATGAAGGGCTTATGGCCTTAATTTTTTATCACTTCAAAGCTAATTCTATTGAGTAAGCTATTTTTGAGAATTTAGCCTCGGAGGAGGATTCTCGTGACTCTGATGAGTCTGAGGAGGATGGGAAATATGATACTGAGTTGGAGGAAGACACTAATTTTAATAATCTAGAGAATTTTGCTAGGAAGGGAATGGGTAAAATGGTGGCCTCTGGGTCAGGTAATATCGAGAAATGGACGATATCGAAAGGAAGGAGTGAAAAAAATCAAGGAGGAGATTTGGGTTCAGGATGGTGTTGATAGTAGTGAGGATATGGGCACTAACCATGAGGTTTTTAGGTCTTCTTGAAAAAAATATAATATTGTGGCTTCCATGGTCAGAAACTCTAGGAATGTTGGTAGGGATACCCCTACTCCTTTCCCTCCCCCTCCCCGTAGCCTTGTGTAGTTGATTCCTGCAGACTCTGCCATCCCTCCCACTCCTCTGTTGCCTAGCACTAAGAATGTGTTGAGTAATATTATGGAAAAGGATAGGGTTTGGAAGAATGTGATTGGTTTTCGTTCTATTCCCAAAAGTGATCTTGATATTGATGCTTCTGTGGGCACTCATAGGGAGGATAATACCCTTTATAAATTAAATACCTATATCAAGGAGCCCAACATGAATGTTATACAAATTACTAAGGAAGGGGCAATGGATTTTTACAAGCTTGTTAATTTGTTTTTCCATGAGGTGACAGAAATGAAGAAAAATCAAAGGGCCTTTTCTAGCAAATTAGATTTTCTGGAGGCCATTAGGGCTGGTAAGGACAACTCCTTCCCTAAAGAGCTCAGAGATCTCACCAAGACTATTAATGATGTTGAATCTATGACCAAAACCTACTCTTCAAGGTTTGAGAAAGTGGATGATAGGTTTTCAGTTGTCGAGAAAAGAGTTAATGGTTTTGAGGACACTTTCAAGAAGATTGGTGAAAAGAGCTTTAAGATTCTCAAGGCTTCTTTGGAACAACTTAGGATCCTCATTGCTAAGCTAGAGAACATCAATAAGGAGGAGGCTATAGTTTATTTTTTTATGACAAGGACACCTGGCATGTTGATGTTCCTGATAGGCCTGGTAAGAGAACCCATGCTAACATGAAGAAGATAGTGCAAAATGCTAACAAGGACATAGTGGATTTGAAGAAAGTTTTTGATACCATGGGTCTTCTTGAGTTGGAAGTGACAGAGATTCTTAAGAATTTCACTTAACTTTGTTTCTTCCTAGGGGTTCTTGTTGTCTTTTTTTACTTTTGTATGTTGGCCCTATCTTAGGTGTTGTCCTTTTGTTGACTTGTGTCTATGCTTGCTGGTTGTTTGATTCTTCTCTGTTATGCTTTGATGGCCTGTCTTTCTACCTAATGTTGTAAAGGGTTTCAGGTCCCCTTCAAAACTTGGTTTTACTTAATAAAAACAAAAAAAATAATAAACAATAAAGTATTGTAGCCACCTAAAAATGTCCTCATAAAATCAACAAAATTTATATAATATTTATTTAATTAATTTATTAACCTCTTCATCTATTATTTAAATAAATATTCTTATTTATTTAAATAATTCATTATATTTTTCTTTTCAAAACTTGAATAAATCTTATATATTTAATTTATCCCTTTACCTTTCCTATTTTTTGTAATTTATGAAATAATTGCCTTTGTTTATTTTATAAATTTATTCATCATTTTGTTTTCATTTTAGCTAATCACCCTTAATCACATGGATAAACTCGTAAATTTTCTCCTTGTGCTACTTGTCGCTCATCTCTTCATTTGACCTTTTTGCCTTTCTTATGTCGAGGTTCACTGCACCTTGGAAAGTCAACACACCTTCAACCACCACTTAATCTCAACCACTCATTTTCTAATTCCTCTTAATCCTATCCATTCCTTTCAAACCCTGCCTAACCTTGCATCATATTAAATCTCCTAGCACCTCCTAATCTCAACCGTTGGTTTTCATGAGGATTATATAAAAGATTTTTTCTCCTCATTTTGACACTTATCTTGGCCACATCTTACCTAGCAATATCATCTAGCAATTTCATATTCTTATGCTATTTTATCTCATGTTATCTTGGCTACATCCCATGCTATCTTGTACAATCGTGGAGATCTTATGATACCATCTTACTACTATCTTTCTATTATATCCTTATCATCTTGCTACCTTGATACTCTCATTATCAATGAATCATCACTATCATTTTATTGATCAATCAACCATGTCCATTCTCTATAGTTGCTTGTACATTGTGCTACAAAACTGATAGCACCCACATACCACCCATAACAAGATCTTGGTTGATAGGAGGACAAGAGAATCAAAAATTTCATGAAGGCATTTGGTTTGGTTTGATGTTTATCGAACATGTTTATTGTACTTTTAGGAAGTATTATTCTGTTGGACAATCATTAAATTCTTATGGATTCCTTTGCTTATGATTGGACATGATTACAGTTCATAGATGTGCATGCAATATTTAGTCATCGTCAAGCATTAATAAAAATAATGGAAAACTTTATAGAAGCTCTCGTTGATTCCTTAGCAATATACTTAATGTGGAAGTTATAATACACAAATGATTTTTCATCTCCTATTGACTTCCTTAATAATAATGACTTATTAACATGTAGTGACCAGAAATCTAATTAAAGCATGATAGTTACAAAAGGTACATAAACTATTAAAGGAAGTGACGGTTACAAAAGGTACAAAAACTCTTAAAGGAAGTGGACACTCTTATGTTGAGGTGGTTATGGAATTGATCTCATGAAGCGGTGTATTAATCATTTCCCTATACAAAAATTCAAGAGGCTCATCGGGTCACAAGGAATTTTTGACATAGATTGTTAAGGTCAGAGATTTATCCGCTTCTTTGGGGCTGTCTGTGAACAAGGTTGGATTACAACACAATATTTTGAGACTTGGTTGTGGATCAATTGTGACTTTCAACCAAAAGAGAGACCCAGGTGAACATTTTAGCCTTAGTTTTCAGCAAGTAAGATGTGCTTTAGATGGCCAAAAAATAGTTGAAGTAGGGGATCTCGACTATGTAAGAGTGTCGAAGGGATGTATTTGATATACAAGATTGATAGAGACCTTTTTTTTTGGACATCGTCATTCACTTATTTCTTAAGTAGATTTCATTGCATATTTTTGCAGAAGATCTATATCATTTTTTTCTAAAAGTCTTTCTAGTTGAGAATAGTCGACAATTGTGGGAGGAAAAAGGAGATCACTAACTAAGAAGACCTATGTAAGTTTAGGTGTGACTATCAACACTATGCTTTTTCTATTCATATGAAATGGTTTGTGTGTTCAAATATTTTGATAATATATTTATTCCTAGTAAATTAGATATCTGATGCAAAGTTCATCTTATCTCCCATGATACATTAGTTAAGAACTTATTCTTTTCAATATATAGATATATGATCAAATTTATTGTTATGATAGAACCCTAGTAATGTGTTGGAAGCATCACACATATAGCTCATCCATATCATTGGGTGATTAACGATGATATAGATGAGAGAATACCATTTCTTTTATTCTCATCTTTATGCACCGAGTTAACTAGTTTTGTTACATTTATCTTGCTTGTAGACAGCTAGTTCTCCCTATATTGTTAGGTTGCTTCTGTTGGAAAGTTGACTACCTGAGGATGCATGACTCATTTTTTGTTGTCATCATGGCAAAAAATTCATACTTAGTCTCTATCTTAAAAGACAAAATGACTAAGTAAGGAAAACAGGGCAGAATAGAGATACTTAGCGATTAGCACATCAACGCACGTGCGAGAGATCGAGTCAGCATATGCGCGTTCAGATATAAGTTTTATGACATGTGTACATGCTACATCCAGACACACATAGTACAGAACTATAGTATGGAAAAGTTACAAGCAGATCAATAGACCAGCAACCTAGGAGACAGAGCATGGAAGCCGACTAAGTGTTTTGATCAGCGTGTGTTATTTTATGATGTAATGGCTAAGCGCCTTTTTTTATATGTTTGTAATGATGTAATAAACATTGTAGTAAACATGCTTGAAGATGACTTGTTCGGAAGCGTTGTATATTTTGTTTTAGGGTCGACTAGTGTTCTGTTTTGGGTCGCGCCTATTTGGATTTGAATATATAAGTATGTAATGTAAATATATGAAATAAGGGTCGATTATTAAGTAAGAGGAAGATATAGAGGGACAGTAATATGAATTCAGTATGTGATATTTCTCTTTGAGAGAGTAAGAGCATTCGCGCATACATGGAACTGATCAGACAAACAGTGTCATCACAACAGTTCATTCTGATATAGTGCATATCATCTTTCAGAAGGTTGTGGCCTTCATCTTATTGGGCAGTGAGCCATATACCTTTAACAGGGTTTTGTAAAAGGCTCTTAACAGGGTCCGACCTTTAACCAGGTCATTGTACTAATTGTAAAGACTGCTTCTAACGGGGAAAAGGAACTCTCACAAGTTCATTATACTTAGTACAATATTTGTGGGTACTAATTCCCACCGGGGTTTTCCTCTGATCAAGGTTTCCCCGTAATCATATCATGTGTTATGAGTTGTTATGATAAGATTCATTCTATGTATGATTGATTTATATTTAAGTTTCTTAATAAGTAATTAATAGATAAACACTGATTCACCCCCCCTCTCAGTGTTTCTAACAGCTTCCTTTAAATTACTTGTATAATAGATGATGAGAAGATATTTTGCATGCGGTAACAATGAATAGAAAATATCATCTGGCTTTTCTTAGTACATTTATAAATTTGATATGTTCTATTTATGAGGATTCAATTATGAAGTTGGTATCTATTATTATCTAGTGGCATGTTTCAGTTAAATGTCTAATGGTTATCAATGTGTCAACTTATTCCTTTGCGGTTAGAGATATAGATCATATTAGCATTTTATTTTGGAATCTATTTTCATGATAATATTTTTTTTTATAATTAAAAAAAAGGAGTTAAAATTTATTGAAAAAAGAATAAATATTGAGCACGAGCATCAAACAACCCTATCAAGATCCACCAAGTGGTCTAACTGTTGAGACAAACCCATAGGTAATTGCCCCTTATCCACAATATTCTAATTTTACATGTGATCAGAAGAATATTTGGCCAGACATTCTGCTACCTTGTTCCACTCCTTGGGGATGCGAGCGAACGAAAAAAAATCCAAAGAAGCACACAAATTAAGAATCTGGTTAACAACCAAAGCTAACTTCCAACTAACATCCTGAGATTTTGATAATTCAATAAGACTTCATTATTTTCAAATATAATCATCTTAGATTTTTTTATTGGGCGGACTACCATTTTGATTATGAGGTAAACATGAAACTATCGTCTGGCTTTCCTTAGTACATTTATAAATTTGATATGTTCTATTTATGAGGAGTCAATTATCGACTTGGTATCTATTATTATCTAGTGGCATGTTTCAGTTAAATGTCTAATGGTTACCAATGTGTCAACCTATTCCTTCAAAGTTAGTGATATAGATCATATTAGCATTTTATTTTGGAATCTATTTTAGTGATAATAATAATTATTTTTATAATTCAATAAGACTTCATAATTTTCATATATAATCATCTTAGAGTTTTTTTTATTGTGTGGACTACCATTTTGATTATGAGGTAAACATGAAAGTAATTATTATTTGTATTCTAGAAATTTTAGATCACCATGCTTAATAAACAACATCAAGGATAATATTGAAAGGTGGAAGATAGTGAATCAAGTTTATTAAGGATTACCAATATTGCCTATGGGATATTTGTTATCTTTTGATTTTATGAATTTGGAGGACCTTTTCGATATCTAGTTCATTTTTTTATCTAGCGATGATAATCATTTATGCTAGGTTTTCTTGTTTTGTTACTATCATTAAGAGATTTGACCTTCCTCTTATAGTATTTTTATTTTGAAGTACATATCTATAAGATAAGAAAATATCTTTATCTTACCAAAATGTAAAAGGAGGATTGAAATAGAGATATGCTTATTAAAAATGTATGATGTATTAAGAAAGAATGGTTGGATTGATTATTGATTACCTTGAAATTTGATGTATAAATTGTTCTTTGAGTTGCCTAGATTGTATTGAATTCCTTAACTTGAATTGAATTGTATTGATTTCGTATTGCAATTGTGATTAGGGAGAAGATAAGATGTTCCTCTTTTATTCCCAAATGCACAAATGGGAGATCCAAGTTGATCAACCCCAAAGAAGGGCTAATGCACAAATGAATCAACTATTTGGAAAGGAGAATAACAAAGGAGATACCTTAAATTCTGTTAATTATATGTATAGAAATGATATATGATAGTAATTGAAGAAATAGGAGAAATGCACTAACCTTGAAATATTGTAGATCAAAGAATGTTGTTTTATGAGGTCTGTAAACTATTTCTGGAAAAACTGACAGTTGATCACGAACCAGAACGCAGAGACGAAAAAAACCCATAAATATTTTTCTGTTTCAATGTCGTCTTATGAAAAAGTTCGACCTTGACCCACAAATGTCAACCCTGACCCAATAATATTGACCCTGACCTGCACAGGTCTGACAGAAAATCTGTTCGCGCCGTCTGAAAGAAAGCCAAAAAGGGTATCCAGATTTGGTCTTGAATCAATTGTTTTGTACCTGTACCTGCAAGAAAAAGGGGATTATTTGTCGTGGGGGAGGGGTTTGCCTTGGTCAAACCCCAATTTTGGAATTAACCTCAAATATATGTAATTGAAATTGCAGAAATGGACAAAGTAAATGCATAAATTCACCTTGCTTGAAAAAGTCCTTGTGGCTGATTCGAATCCTTGAATCCACAAGTATGCTTCAAAATGTGGAATGTAGAAAGGTAGGATGTCTTCAATCTCTTGCTTGTAGATCTGCAACACCAAGTCTTGAATGGGTTCTTGAATTTGGAATAGGCTTGGAAGAAGGTGGATGGTGAGATCACCAAAAGGGCACTATGTAGCTTCAATCCTTCAATGGCCTCCAATGGCTCTCCTTCATGAAAATGGATACTTGAATGGATGAATGATTTCTTGAAATCTTGCTTGATTGCTTGCCTAATGATGTTTCTCAATTTCTCAAGGATGCATAGGCTTCAATGGAGAACTTAGTATCACTTAGAAGACTTAGAGAAAATGAGAGAGAAAGCTTCCCTTTTATATGAAATTAGGGCACAATCTTCTAAGGAGGCCTACATAGGAGGATTAAATTCTCATTAAAGCCTTTACCCATAGGAGAGGACCTATATTAAATATAATTTAGGAATCAACACTTCGGAACTCGAAACAGCCAACCCGGAAGCGGGAAAAACTTTTTGCAAAGGCTGACCTCCAAAAACTGTGAGACCCCAGGATCTGAACCCTGGGTCAAGGTCGAGGTCGACCTTGACCTAGGTCAGGGTCAAGGTCAACCTTGACCTAGGTCAAGGTTGAGGTTGAAATAGACCTAAAAGGTTGACCCTAACCCTGAAGCCCAAAATCACCAGTCTGCAGTTCAGAATGCAGAATTTTGGCTAAACAGGAGTGGAAAGAGGGACAGAACAGGGGATAAGCCATGTCAAGATCAGGAACCCATTCAAGGCACTTTT
Organism: Thuja plicata; assembly: GCA_018584345.1. NCBI lineage: Eukaryota > Viridiplantae > Streptophyta > Pinopsida > Cupressales > Cupressaceae > Thuja > Thuja plicata. The sequence continues at coordinate 422,605 of MU227866.1, read as the reverse complement.
CATGACCCCAAACCACTTACTCAGAAGGCTAAACATGTCTATAATGGAAGTGCTTCCATTTTCTGACTAGACAATATCAATATATTATTCTATGATGTAAGCTTGTTAAGACAACATCTAATAATCCACCATATGATGTTATAAGTGTATATGTTAAGTGACATACAGAAGTGAATATGAGTTATTCATCTTGCATGCCTGTATGATTCGACCTGTTGCCTTCTATCTAGATGTGGTTTCAAATAGCTCTCAGAATGAGAGTCTCACAACCATAGACCAATCTAAGAATGAAGGATTTTTCTCCATGAATATGATTCAAGATGATGCAAGGTTAATCTAAATGAAATTAAGCTAAGACATGATAAGAAATATGAGATTATTCTAAGAAAATGAAGCTATTCTATTGCAAATGAGAGCTAAATGTAAATGAGATTATCAACTAAAATGAAGCAGCAATTCGTTATTCTAACAATGCATAAAAATGACTGGGGCTTTGAATGAGAAATGGGAGATCTTTTATAGATTGAGAGCCTGCTCGGGATAGAAAGTTTCCTTTTTGAAATAAAACAGATAGAAAAGCCAGTTCAAATTAGCAAGCTTTCTTTAAAAGAAAACAATGAATTGTTTTCTCTTTGATTTTAACTGTTTTCTTTCTCTTTAAAGCACAATTAATTCAAAACTTCTATTTCTGAACTAGAGAGAATATTTTTGAGAGAATATTTAATTAAATAAATAAAGTATGACCTCATAAATGTGTTTTTCTCAATTATCTGAATAATTACATTCAATTATTGAAATGAGGATATTTATTTAATTCCTTTTTATGTGTTTTAGCTAAAAGGGGTGAATTTAATTTAATTTAAGTGCTAAGACTTTATAATTAAATTAATTCAATCATAGGGTTTGTTTAGCTAATAGATATTTAGGAATTAAATATAATGTATGATTAATGCAAATTTAGAATTTTTCTGCATTTGACACTTAGGTTGAGTAGAGTCAGTCAAACCTCACAATTGCCTAGTACAATAGGACTTTGACGATTCAGAAGAATGACAAATGCAACAAAATTGGTTAGGGTTGCAAGATGCCAATTTTGGGGTGTTACATTTTTCCCCTCTTTGAATTGATGTGCGAGCAGCGCATTGATTCAAAAAATAGTCTGATGCTTGAAGAATAGAAGAATAGATTTTGAAAATTGATGATTCAAAGATTGATTGATGAAGATTTCAGAGCCATCTCCAGGACAGAGCTTGACTCTCTGAAGTCTAGGTTAGGTTGCCAAGATGCCGATCAAGTAGAGTTTTTGAGGGTCATCTTCAGAATGAAGCTTGATCCTCAGGGATTCGGGATAGATTGCCCCGATACCTAATAGATTAAGATTTTGAGAATCATCTCCAGATTGAAGCTTGATCCTCAGGGATCCGGGTTAGATTTCCCTGATACCTAATAGATTGATATCTTTCAAAAGATTATCCCTAGAATGAGGCTCAACCTTCAGGAGTCAAGGTTAGATTGCCCCGATACCTGTCCACAAAAATATAGTCAATAGAGATTTTAGAACTATCTCCAGAATGAAGCTTAGTCCCCCAATATCTAGGTTAGATTTCCTAGACACTGGTCAAGTAGAGTTTTCGAGGGTCATCTTCAGAATGAAGCTTGATCCTCAAGGATCTGGGTTAGATTGTCCCAATACCTAATAGATTAATATTTTGAGAATCATCTCCAAAATGAAGCTTGATCCTCAGGGATCCGGGTTAGATTTCCCTGATACTTAATATATTGATATCTTTCAAAAGATTGTCCCCAGAATGAGGCTCAACCTTCAAGAGTCAGGGTTAGATTGCCCCGATACCTGTCGACAAAAAGATAGTCAATAGAGATTTTAGGACTATCTCCAGAACGAAGCTTAGTCCCCCAATATCTAGGTTAGATTTCCCAGACACTGGTTAGATTGATATCTTTCAAAAGACTATCCCCAGAATGAGGCTCAACCTTTAGGAGTTAGGGTTAGATTGCCCCGATACCTGTCCAAAAAGATAGTCAATAGAGATCTTTAGGACTATCTCCAGAATGAAGCTTAGTCCCACAATATCTAGGTTAGATTGCCTAGACACTGGTTCGATCAATTTTTAGAATCATCTCTAGAATGAAGTTTGATTTTCAGGAGTCATGGTTAGGTTTCCCCAATTCCTAATAGATAAGTTTCGAGAATCATATCCAGAATAAGCTTGATCCTCAAGAACCTGAGTTAGATTTATCAGATACTTAATAGATTGAGATTTCAAGAATCATCTCCAAAATGAAGCTTGATCCTCAGGGATCTGGGTTAGATTGCCCTGATACGTAATAGATGATGAGATGTAAGGAATAAAGATGCCCTTATTGATTGTGGAGTATCCAGTTTTGACTATGAAGTACGAAAAATTGAACATGCCCCAAGTGATGAGATGCCCCTAGCAATGATGACTTTTGAATTCAGATCAGATTGATTGGAATAGATTCAATGATGTAATCATCCTGCCCCCTCAGGAGTGAAATGGAAAGATGAAACATCATAATGATGATTGAGAGTGAGAAATCACAGATAGATGTTGAAGCGGAGATCAAGAAGATCTCAGAACAGGTGACGGAGGAATTTGGAAGATTCGGGATCAATTTTGAGTGATTTTGAGGTCTGGTTGACCAAGTTTGACTAGGGTTGACTAGAGTTGACTTTTGAGGAAAAAAGTCAAAGATTTGAGGAAATGTTGATTAGATAAGATTTTGACAAAAAAGCGATGTCAAAAAGTTGACTGCACAAGCATCCGATTGCGTCAGTCCCAAAAAATTTAAAATGTGATTTTAAGCTATATAGAAGTGTCAGATTTCAATTTTGATGACAAAAATGGATTTAGAGCGGTCGAATTAGGTAGTGGTGAAATTTTCGCGCAAATTGGAGCACTTTTGAAAATCAGGTCAAAACCTATGAGTCAAAAAGGTCATTTTCAAATCATGTGCATCCGTTAAATTTTGAGAATTGAGCTCTAAGTGAAAATGGTGGTCCCTATGAGAACTCATCATTTCAAGTGATCCAGGTAGCACAATCGGCCAGCAGGGTACGGACCCCCGATAAGTGGTCAATTAACCTCTCCGTCATTTCAAATTTCATTGCGTTTGATCAATTTTTCAATGTTTTTACGCATTTTGAAGTACTATTCTGCGGGTTCTCACACGAGGAACTAGTTTCCTCACGTAGCCTATAATGAAGGCATACACGAGAAACTACCAAAAGGCAGATTCTCACATTGGCTAGTGGGTATCCTCGCGCGGGAGGGTACCCACGTCTCGCACGGGAAACCCTTTGACATGGGGGTTTCTCGTGCGAACAATGATGAAACATCGCATGAGAGTCAAATGTCACGCGGTACAAAGAACTTCTGCGCACGAAAGTATGCTACTTCGCATGAAGAAAAATTAGCAATTTCAATATTAAACAAGTTTGCATTGCATCCAATAGCAATTGTGTTAGCGTAGGATGTTTGTAGTGCTTTATTGCTTAGTTATGCATTGATCATCTGGAATTATGGGTCAAGTACTGATCATGTGTTGTTGTTTGCATGTTTTGCAGGTCAAGTTCCCAGACATAGCATTCAAGGCACATCATCTAGTTATCAGTGGGCTGGTGAGATAGTTGGACAATGTAGAGATTGCACATATTGACAGTTTGGGCCTGTCACATCTTTGTGAGATACCTGACATTCAGGTTAATCACAGGTTAGTAGGATCATTAGTAGAGTGTTTCCATTCAGAAACGAACACCTTTCACCTTCCTTAGGGTGAGATGACAGTGACACCGAAGGATATCTATAGGATTCTTAGGATACCCTTCCATGGTCTGAGAGTGGAGTATGAGGTACAACCGCGACCAGGGACACTAGCACTGCGAGAGATCCTGCAGGATGAGGTGGTCATGGGTAGAGCTATCCCATGGGAGGAGTTGATCAGAGAGTACGGGCCCAAAAACTGATTGGCCGTGGTTTTGGCAACATTCCTTGGATACTATTTGATGCTGGATCGCGGTCAACATGGTTTTGAGTGTGGTTGGGGTCAGATGCTGCAGAGGATGCTGGAGGAGCCGATCAGATATGGGTGGGGTCAGTGTATGCTGGCCCATCTGTACCATGAGATGCACGAGATCGCCTATAGAGAGGCGAAGAGCATGGCGGTAGGGGTCTTTGTATTACAGGTGTGGGCATGGGAGCACCTCCTAGTTTCCCAAACCATATGTGATGATCTGAGGGAGCCACTGGAGCCCTACATATATAGGTACAGAGGTTTGATTACCCAGCCCACGCTGGGTAAGACAGAGCAGTGGTGAGCTCAACTTGATGATCTAGTTGCGGTGACATGGCGACCATGGAGGTTGATAGAGAACTGGGACAATGCCAGCGATCAGCTGGGGTACATGCTTGTTTCTCAGCCTCTATTCGGTCAAGCCATATCCATTATTGAGAGATTTCCTCTATTACATGTCTGGTGGTAGTTTGGCTGGGCACATGAGATTTCACAGGAGTATTGTGCCTATGCTCATTTTCATGATGAGCTTAGGAAGGGATGGTCGACCAAGTTGGATACTGGTTGATGCATGATTGATGTATGAGCCCTAGCATAGACTCGATGGGATTACCTGAGCATGATTGTGGATGGAGGCATGACCCCAGAGTTCAAGGAGCATTTCGTGACTCATCCTTTCCCCCAATTTATGGATCCAGTTGGTATGGCAGTGCCAGCACAGGTAGTGCACCCACAGGTGCCATAGCAGCAGGCACCAGTGCCTCCACCATAGCAGGTATCACAACTACCACCTTAGTAGGTACCACAACCATGTAATGTATAGGTGGATATACAGGTACAACAAATGTGGATTGATCCCGGTGGGAGCAACAACGGGAGACAGAGCAGGAGGAGGACAGCTGCACAACTCGATAATTTACACGAGCAGCAAGAGGGACAACAGGAGGATCCAATGTAGGAGGATCAGCCTGCACAGGAGCTGAGACAGGGTGCAGTACCCAGGAATGCACCATCACAGGCACAGGAGGCCCTGCAGAGATCTAGAGAGAGTACGATAGCTTACAAGATAGGATTTTAAGGATTGTCTTGTTTGATGCTTCCACCTGTCCATTACCCTGAGGATAATAGATGGAAGACCAATGCGGAGTAATTTTGAACTTAGAGCATAGCTCTGTCAAATCCTTGTTTTTGAACTGCCCCCCATTATCAGTTATTATTGTTGAGGGTACACCATACCTGCAGATGATGTAGTTGAGAATGAGAGGGACTTCCTCCACCCACTTGGTAAAATAATCTGTAGTTGTGATGATGAACTTATGTCCATTTGAGGATGAGGGATAAATATGACCCACCAAGTCAAAGGCCCATTGTTGAAATGGCCAAAAAGTAATGAAGGGAATAAGCTCCTTAGCTGGAGCGTGAATCAGATTACCATGTAATTGACACTGTTTGCAAGACTTAGCAAACTGTGTATCTTATTTTTCCATATCTGGCCAATAGTAACCAACTCTAATAAGTTTACGGGCCAGTGTTAGGCCATTAGAGTGAGATCCATAGATTCCTTCATGCACCTCTACTAACGCACATTTAGATTAGTCAAGTTCTAAACACCTAAGAAGGGTACCATCTAGATCGAGCCTATACAAGTCGTTAGCTATGATGACAAACTGTGAAGCACTGTGGATTAAGTGATGTTTCTCATTCTGGGTGTAAGTGTCTGGACAATCCGGTCATGAAAGTAGGAGTAAATATGATGGTAGCGGGATGAGTCATGTCTAATGACAGAATAGATCATTCAGGACTCAGGGGAATCATAGGCTGGGTTGCGTAACATCTCCACTAGGAATTCATGTCAGAAATCATTTTTTGGCATCTGTAACATGGAAGAAAGAGTAGCCATTGCATCCACCACTTTATTATCTTCCCTTGGAACTTGTTGAAATGTGATGTGAACAAAATACTTTTTGAGGTCATCAACCAACCATTTATAAGGCACCAAGTTGTCATCCTTTTTCAGATAGATAACATTTACTTGATTGATGACTAACTGTGAATCTCCAAGGACATTGAGCTCGTCCACTCACCATTCAAGGGGGATCTTCATACCATTGATTAAGGCTTTGTAATCAGCAATGTTGTTTGTACAAGGAAACAACATCTTATATGCTTTTGGTAAAGAGTACCATTGAGGCATGATGAACAGTATCCCAGCACCTAACCCCTATTGGGTAAATGAACCATCAAAGAACATAGTCCAAGATTGATGCGTGAGAAGTAATATGGACTCATATAGAAATTCAATGTTCAATGGTTGATGATCTACTAGGGGCGCTTCCATCAACTGGTCTACAATCACTTGCCCCTTGATGGATTTTCTTCAAATTTACTGAGAAGCATGACCCATTTATCTAGTCTACCTGTGAGGGTAGCTTTACTGAGGAAATGTTTCAAAGGATCAATCTTAGCAATAATGCGTGTAGTATGAGCCAACATGTAGTGTCACAGTTTTTGTGAAGCAAATATCACTACGAGGCAAGCCTTCTCTATAACAGAATAGTTTGTTTTATATGAGACCAAATTTCTACTAAGGTAGTAGATAGCCCTTTCTTTGTTGTTCTGATCTTCTTGAGCTAATAGGATGCCCAATGATGTATCTGTAGCAGAGATGTAAAGTATAAGTGGCTTCCCATGAATAGGAGGCATCAATATTGGTGGGTTCGCAAGATACTATTTGATTTGTGTGAACCCCTCATCACATTCCTTGTTCCATTGGTAAGTCACACCCTTGTGTAAAGTCTTGGTGAATTGCTGGGACTTGTCTGCCAGTTGTGAGATGAAGCGTCAGATAGACTGTAACCGACCTTGAAGTTCTCTCATTTGTCTGATATTATTTGGTGGCGGCATTTCCATGATAGCTTGAACTTTCTCAGGATCCACTTCGATGCCTTTTGCAGAAATGATATAACCATGCAATTTTCCAGATGTTACGCTGAATGCACATTTCTTAGGATTGAGCCTCAGACTGAACTGTTCCATACAATCTAGTATAGGACCTAGATCCACAAGGTGTTTCTCTCATTGCATGCTCTTAGCTAGAGTGTCATCAACATAATCTTCCATTTTTTTATGCATCATGTAATGAAATATGGTGGTGACAACTCTCTGATATGTAGCGCCAGCTTTTTTGAGTCCAAAGGGCATGACATTCAAACAGAAATTCCCCCATGCACATGTGAAAGAAATTTTATCTTGGTCCTCTGGCGCGATCTTTATCTGGTTGTAGCTAGAGAAACCATCCATTAGTGAGTACATTTCATATCCTGTTGTCATATCTACAATTATATCAATATTTGGAAATGGAAAGTCATGCTTAGGATATGCCTTATTCAAGTCTCTGAAGTCTGTGCAAACTCAGATAGATTTGTCATGTTTCGATACTGGAACAATGTTAGAGATCCATTCTGCATAGTCAATTGCTCTGATAAACACCACCTTAAGAAGTTTCTCCCATTCAGCTTTGACAAGTAGAGCCACATGTGGATGCATTTTTTTGAAGCTTTTGCTTGACAGGCTTGACGCCTGGTGCAATGGATAAATGGTGCATGATTAGATTAGGGTCTAATCCTGGCATGTCTAAATATTTCCATGCAAAGTTCATATTTTTGCTCCGGAAGAATGCAATGAATTCCTCTCTTTCTGCCTCGGACAATGATTGTGCCAAATGAATAATCTGAGGCTCAGCTTCTGTACCCAAGTTGATTGGTTGAGTTGGTTCATTAAGCACAGATGATAATTCCTAGAAATGACTTGGAAGCGTATCAAGTATCCCATCCTCGGGTGCCTCAAAGAGGTTTTCACCCTTGGATACATCCTTTATTTTGACTTTTTTAGGCTCTCACACTGCCACAATGTGGTTTTCACCATCAGAGCACCTATTTTTTCTTCTTTTGACTTGTGACTATATCATCTTAAAATGGAAGCACTTCCATTTTGATAGGTTTAGCACCCTCATTTACTATGTTTGCATATTAGATTTGCATATGTGCTTGATTATGCATGTGTAGGTGAAATTAGGGTTAGGATCTTATGTATCCTCCTAGATTTCCCTCTCCATAGCTCTTCTCTCAAGGTAGGACCTATGTATTGGTCCTCCTGGACTTCATTCTACTCTCTCCCTAGACCTCTAGGCCTTCTTAACATTCTGGCATATTCCCCCACCTTCCTAGGTCCCCGGCTGACCTGGGAACCTCTCAGCAACTTTTTGGTAACTTGCCTGAAACCTCAGGTCAGGGTTGAGGTCAACCCTGACCTAGGTTAGGGTTGAGGCCAACCTTGACCTAGGTCAAGGGCGAGGTTGACATAGACCTCTATCGGATGTTGGTCCCCACTTTCAAATTTGGAGCTTATCGAGGTCCGAAACTTAAAATAGGTCCCCGGGTTCAGATGCGGAAGTGTTTTCTCTGATATTTGAATTAATAAATTCCCTCCTTGGTTGGTGATTGTGATTGGACTATGATTCAAGGTAGAACTTGAATTAGGATCCTTTGCATTGCTTTAGGAGACCTATGTTGAGATCTGTATATAAACACTCTCTTTTGCCTTCATTTGATCATGAAACGAAATCAGGAGATGACATGATGAAATGATGATGCAAATAAGCAAGAGGATGATATAGAAGGACAAGCTAGGAGGATATATCATCATCTTCAATCAAGCATTTGAATGATAAGTAATGGTGGATCTTCATTGAAGCAAGAAGGCTCTCTCTTTAGATCTACTATTCTCAATATTCAAGCATTTCAAAGGACATTATCATGGGGTAGAAATTATGGATTGTGAGTTGATAGGAATACTTTAGCCTTGGGGGATTGGTATGCTTTCTTTGTCATATTCAAATCTATGCATTTCTTTCTCATTTCCATGTATGTTAGGATTGTTAATCTAGAAGATTAGATCTTGATATTGCATGTTTAAAGACTCTTTTCAAAAGAACAATACACACACACACACACACTATACATTCTATATTTGGCTATTCGTGGAGGTGGAGATCACCAAAATGGGGGTTTGACTAAGGAAAAACCCTATAAAGCCACCGCAAACCCCTCTTTTCAGATATTTGCAGGTGTAGTTTTTGGGAGTTGCAGGTACAGAATAGCAGATTTGAGACTAGATTTGGATACCCTTTTCAGCGAACTATCGAGATCTGCAAATAGATTTTTTGTCAACACTGTGCAGGTCAGGGTTGAAATTATTGGCTCAGGGGTGAAATTTGTGGGTCAAGGTTGACCTTTTTCATAAGACAGCGTCGAAACAGAAAAATATTTATGGGTTTTGTTCGTCTCTGCGTTTCGGTTCTAGATCATACTTCAGATTTTCCAAAAACTCAATACAGGATTCAGAAAATGAGTTTTTCCAGATCTGCTATATTATGAGGTATGTATCTTATCCCACTATTCTTTACATACTCCTTTCCATCCTTTTATCATAATAATTAAGTGTAAGAAGCTAAAATTGGCCTTAGGATCTCTTTCTTATCTCATTAGGCAAATCTTACTTAAGAAATCCTTCATGAGCCAAATTTAGCCATTACATTTTGGTGAACCCACGATAGACAACTCTTTCTTTTCCTTGGTGTTAGATTTAAATTTCATATTAGATCTTTCATGCATATAGAAGTAGGTTTTATTTTATGCTCTTGCATTTATATTGCAAAATTCATAAAAAAAATTACAAAATTTCTTTAAAAATACAAAAAACATTCACATCTTTCATGCTTGTAGTGTTTTCTTGTGTTCAACATGTATGATTTTTGTTTTGAATACTTTGATGAGGATTTTGTTGTACAAAATGATAGATCCCTTCATGAGGTACATGGAAGTGAGCATGCAAATGG
>MU227866.1:361433-397360 GCA_018584345.1 Thuja plicata | reverse complement strand
CAATTTTTGCACATGATGTTGTCTGGCTTTGTCATCGTCGGTAAGCCTCTTACACTTCTTTTTCTGCTTATTTTCATCATGTTGTCAAAATTCACATGACACAACCTTTTGTGCCACAGCCATATGTATTTGTTTCTAGTCATCAAGCAAGTGGGGTTAGTATCATTCAGATAGAATAAGTTACCTTTGGTCTGTTCACCGGTGCCAATAAGTTTTCCTGATTCATTGAAGATCTTTGCCTTCTTGTTCTCAAATGCTACTCTGTGACCTGAATTATTCAGTTGAGAAACACTCAACAGATTATAATTCAATCCTTTTACCCAATAAGCATTTTTAGATTTAATCAGGTTATTCAGCATTACTGTTCCTTCACCTTCAATTTGACAAGGTGAATCATTTCCCATTCTTACTGTACCACCTTTATAGTATTCAAAAGTATTAAAATTTTCTTTGTCACCGGTCATATGGTGAGTGCAGCCACTATCTATAATCCATATATCATTTTTATTAATCTTAGATATGAGTGCAGTTTCTTCATACCTTTCATCTTCATCTGAATCATCCTTCACAGCTACAAATACTATCTCAATATCATCATCTAGTTCGGTGTCAGTATCTTTATCTTTGCAAGAAGCTAGATAGCTAGCCTTCTTGCCTTTGTCCTTGCAATCTCAGGTATCACTTCTTTCTAATTTTCGGTAACCTCTTTAATCTTTGTTATCACCTTTGTCAGATTTCTTCTCAAAAGATTTGTTATCACTTATGTCATCTTTTGTTTTGTTAGAACATCTTGCAGCAAAGTGTCCAATCTCTTTACAATTGAAACATACAAGTGGTAACTTGCCTTTGTATTTACCTCTGCCTCTTAGCATTCTTCTCACCATGAGTGCTTGAATTTCATCTAGATCTTCTTCTTCACTTTCTCTTTCACTGTCTTTTCTATACGAGTGTCTCTGACTAGATTTGCTTATTCTCATAGAAGACTTGAATGCAAACTCTAAACTTGGCAAGACACTATTATCAAAATTATTCATCTCAAATGAAATCAGTCTACCAATCAGGCTATCATGAGTGACTATATTATTTTCTACTGCTCTCATTTCTTGAATATCAGAGACTCTAATAGCATATACAGGCAATAAGGTTCTTAATATTTTACTTACCACTATCTCCTCTTCAAGTGTACCTCCAACGCCTCGTATAGCATTGACTACTTCTTTTATTCTTATGTTATACTGAGTTATGTTTTCACCTTGTTTCATTCTGAGATCATTAAACTTTCCTCTAAGGCTTTCTGCCTTGGCTCTCAAAATATTTTTATCACCTCCATGTACAAGCTTTAGCTTATCTCACATTGTCTTTGCATTTTTGCAATCTTTGACATCCTCAAATTTGACATCAGAGAGTGAGGTACAAAGCTCTATAACCATGTAGTTATGTTCATGCTTTACTCTCAATTGATCTACCATCAATGGTCCTATAGGTAACACATATTCAGTATCTAAGTATTGAGTAATATCATTGCCAATACCTGATAAGTGAAGTTTTATTCTACTTTTCCATGAAGCCAAGTTGTCTTTGTTCAACTTGGGCACATCTCGTTTGTTCATCTTGTGATCTTTACTTAGGCCTTGAAACCTTCCTTCTAAGCACACAAGCTCTGATACCAATTTTTTGTAATAACTGAGAGGGGGGGGGGGGGGGGTGAATCACTGGCCTCAAAAATTTATCCTTTAGACTTTAATCCACCAATTAATACACCTCAGATTATTAAGTCCCGACAAGATGTATGCCTTTGAAATACTTGAAATAATTAACTGTCTGTTGGTTTACCTTGTTTTCCCTTATTCTCCTTGATTATCGATAAGCAGTAAAACTTATTTACCGATACTCAGTAAATATGTAGAGTATACCAATCAATCCAAAAATACATATGTGAAATGTAAAACAATAGAGTAATAAGCCATACACACATAACACATGGATTTTAACATGGAAACCCTGTTAAGGGAAAAACCACTAGGACCAGTACCCCAAATTTTCAGTCTTCTGAAGTGAGCCCTGTTAGGAGCCAACCCTGTTAAAGGTTACAAACACACTGTTAAGTGTGACCTTGTTAGAGGATTTTTATGCATAGGTTGTCACTAAGTATCGAGCATCTATGCTACCATCCTTGAATCAGCCTCTAGACTATCAATAGGCTTTATGCTAATCTTACTACCATCCTTGAATCAACCTCCTTAGACTATCAATAGGCTTTAGGTAAGACCGATGCTACTATCATGAATCAACCCTTTTGGTAATCTATTAGGATATACCTCAATTATAGAAGACGGTTAAGTCCTGCTCTGTTAAGGGACTTAATGCTTCAATGGTTAAACTAAAACACAATGACCTATTTCTAGTGCAACTTTGAATTGTAGATATTCAAATCTATTTATGTACAATACCTCTCTGATCAATGTATCAATTCAATTCCTTTGTGCTTCACACTTTCTGCTCTGTGATTCTGTGCTTCACTGTTCATCGATGTATGCAAAATTCTTTAGCTCTCCCTTAGCTTGATTGATCAGGACTGTATGAAGCTTAACCTTCACCAGTTTCTCTTTGGCATCTTCTTTCAATTCACTCCCCCGTGTATCTGATTGCTTGAGGAAATGAATTATGCTTGTCTCTTATATAGACATGATATTCCTTAATTCTTGATTCTTGATTCTTGGTGTGAAAAACAATCTAGCCAATTTGATTTACGGATTTAACTCCTGATTTATCTCGTAGTTATCTTCTTTCCAACTGTATAAATCATCTTTAAATTACTTACTTAATTGTGGTTGAATAAAAAAAATAAAATAGCCAGTTAAGTCTATCCTTAAGCTTTGCTAGCTAGATATTTTGTCATTTTCTGATCTCTCTATTCTGTCGGTCAATTCTGTAGTTTTTTCATTGGTGACAACTGCCAGTTCCATTGGTGCAACTTCAGTTAGCTTCGGGATCTCCGTCCATCAAAAATCATTGAATCTTTCTCATTGAGCAACACTATTTTCAGCTCGTCGGGCATCCTGTGATTCTGCTTCGTCGGGCAACACTACCTTCTTCTCGTCGGGCATTACTATGACATTTTCTCTATCTTTACCGGTGGTGTGCACTCCGTTGGTGTTGTCTGTCACTTAGCGAATACATGACTTTTATGCATTGATAAAAGCATAACCTCTGTTCCATTGATTCTCTGAAGTCTTTAGCATTATGTATATGACCATACAGATGATATCAAGTTGACATCAATGACAATACAAACCATTAACTGATTTAATGTCTTGCATCATCTTCTACATAACATTATCAAACATTCAATTAGATACATGTCATCAGCAGCATCATCTGTTTCTTTTTTAGTTAGGAGTGGCTGGGTTTTCTCCTGTTCAACTACTCTTTGAAGTGTGGTGGTATGTACAAATCACCCTGATGACCTAAATTGACAGTGTGCATTTCTTTCCACTGCTCGTAGGTTAATGGAGAAAGTGGAGTAGTTTTATCATAATCGCTATCAGTCATGAATGTACTGACACATGGTATAAAGTCATCTGGCTCAGCAAAGAATGCTGCCAGATCTGGAGGAATGGGACAAGGGAAGTAGTCCTCTTCAAAGTTGCCTTTCAACTCTTCAGTTTTGGATGTATCTTCAAGTGGTTGTTGTTGATCTATGTGAGGTACAAATTTATTTATCCCCAGTTGAAATGTGAGCTTCTGGAATCCTATACTTGTAGAGTCACGTGTTCGTTGACCAATAGCTTCAAGTGGTGAAATCAATCCTTTATGGCTCACCCCTATAGGACCATTTCCTTTGTAGCCAAAATGTTACATAATAGTTAGACCTTTTCCATATTGTTCAGGATTTATTTCATAAGGTGTAGTGGTTTGTTCGGAAGTGTCCTCCCCTTTATAAATCCAAGCTTTGATAGCCCTATTTTCAGCTTCTTCTTCTAATGGTACTATGGCCTGTAAAAAGGTACCACCATATTTTGCTTGAGGAGGAACTGCAGAAGGTTTTGTGTTCTTAGAAGGTCTGCCAAAAGAACATAGAGACAAAGGCAAAGATGTAATAGATAGCACAGGTTTAATATGATATCCTCCCATGTCAGTTTCCTTGAGTGTCATATCCTTTTCCGTTTCCTTTAGTTTAGCTTCAAGGAACTCAGTAGACTCTCTATTGGTGGGCACAAAGATGTCTGCAGATTTTTTGAGTGTGTTGCAATCATAGCGTGTATTAGCAGGTATAGTCACTTCAGATCCTTGGAATGGGAACTTAATGCACTGATGGTATATTGAAGGGAAATCTTGCATTTCATGGATCCATGTCCTTCCCAATAGAATATTGTATGCTAAAGGAATTTCAAGCACTTGATAGATAACATCCCTTTCAACAGGGCCAACCCTATTGGTAACACAACTAGCCCCTTAGATTTTCGTTCTTCTTCATCATATGCTTTAATAGTAATCTTTTTGTGAGCAACTATGCAGTCTTCGTTGTAGCCTAACTCAGTAAGGAAACTAGTAGAGAAAATGTTGAGGCCATCACTGTTATCTATGAGAACACGACGAACACACTTGGGACCAATCATGAATTCAATGTGCAAGGGGTTATTATATGGGTGACTCAAAGAATGGTCATCTTCCTCAGAGAAAGACAAGTAATGGGAGGAGGTCAAGTGACCTACCATGGATTGAAACAGGTCAAGATTGAGATCTTTTGGGACATTTTCCTTGGTGAGGGCTTTATCAAGGATCTCCCTATGAGCAGGGGAGATTTTCAGCAGCTCGAAGATGGTGATCTGAGCGTTAGTACATTGTAATTGCTCTAGAATTCTGTAATTGGCAGCATTAGATGAGGAACCCAATTTTGGATTCTTATTGGTAGAGCCAACAGTAGCTTTGTCTGCAGGTTGTGTTGGTGTAGAAGTAGAAGGCTCAGGGCCTTTGAGGATGATCTTAGCATAAGATTGAGTAACAACGTTTTCACTAACCTGGGACTATTCTTGTTCAGAGGACTGAGGCGTAGACCCTTGCAAGAGGAAAGGAGTTTTGGGCTTAGGAGTATCTTCCCTTCCCTTGAGAATGACAACATTACAATATTCAATATCAACAGGCTCAACCATATTAATGACATTGTTATTATTGGTGTATGTATAGTTGACCTTGGCATCAGTATTTTTGCCTTTGGATGACTCACCTTTCCTATGAGGAGGAAATGGGTCTTTAAAATCTTAATGGTTTGAGTTCTTGTTGTGACCTCCCATAGAAATAACCTCACTATCGATGAGATCCTTGATTTTATGCCGTAATTTAAGACAAGTAGTCATTTTATGACCTTTGTTTTGGTGAAAATCACAATAAGAAGATTCATTCCACCAAGAGGGTCTTGGTTGTGGATCATAAGATCGTGAATTATCCAGTGTAGTGAGTAAATGGTTGTCCAAGAGATTCTTGTAAACTGCATCAAGAGGTTCTCCTAAAGGAGTGAATTCATGCTTGGGTCTAGGAGCCCAAGGCTTAGAGCCAAAAAAATGCAAAGTACTCGGTTTGGATTCTTTCACAGCCTGTTCAGTGGCCTTGGCTACCTACATTATAGTAGTGAGATTAAAAGTATCCTTTTAAGGCTTGGGAGTCACATTGTCTACAACTCCATCATTCACAACATTCTGGTTCTTGTTGGGAAATTTGGGTTATCTTCGCTTGAGGAGGAAGACCCTTGTTTATTTTCCTTGTGTAAGGTCAATTCTCCTTTCTTAACCATAGACATCTCAATTCTCATAGCTTGCTTAATCATGTCATCAAAGGTTAAAGGACCTTGCAGCTGTACTTGATACCCAAAGTTGGGAAGAAGATGTCTAACTTTTTAGATTCGGGTATTTTGTGAGAATATCTTGTTTAAAGTTGTTTCCGTCTTTGGAGAAATGTTAAGAAGGATTTTCCATGATTTTGTTTCAAGTTGCAAAGATCTCAGATGTGAACCGGATGTTGGATGTTGTGAGAATAGTGTTGTAGAAACAAATTGGCAATTTCGTCAAAAGTTTTGATGCCATTTGGTAGCCTAGAGAGCCATTCCATAGCTATCCCTCCCAAACTACGTGGGAAGAGATGCATGAGGTAGGTTGTATCATGTATAAAATCCATAGAGAGAGCACTAAACTCTCTCAAATGATCCTAGGGATCAAATGTACCCAAGTATTTATCATACTTGGGAAGTTTAACTCCTTTGAGAAAAGGAGGCATGCATAGACTCTTATCAAATGGGAATGGACAAATACTTTGTAGTGTGAACTATGTAGCGGGTTTTTCTTTATCATTCATGAGTTGAATGATTTTTTCTTGCATGCATTGCATTTGCTTTTGCAAGTGGGAGTTTTTCAGTTTCTTCCTCTTTCTCAACAAGTGTCTCTACCTTGTAATCGGAGGGGAGTTTGGCTCCTTGGTTGTCCAATTTGAGAAGGTATTTCTCCTTCTCTTCTTTCATTAGGACTGCCATTATTCTCATGAAGTTTTTATTATTGCTAGCTTCTAAGATATCCCCTTGGGTTATTTATTTCTCTTCATTAGGAGGGTCTTGAAAAGGGAATTTACCCCTGGTTTTAGAGAGATCATCTCTGCTATGTTCACCTGATTGGTCATGATCTACCATCTTGCTAGAATGCAAGTGTTCAATGTGTAAAGACTCACTATGAGAAGGTTGAGCATTTTCAAAATTTGGGTCCTCTTGGAACAATGGGTTTTGAACCTGACTAAAATCCACTGGAAATGATCATTTGATGTAAGGTTGAAGTACCAGAGAGGGAGATCAAGATGATTCCTCACTAGATGTAGTCAAAAATGGCGTGGAAAGTATAAATTCTTCTTGATTGATTGAAGGGAATATTTTCTACTTTGAGTTGTAACAGTCATAGACAAAGGTTGTACAAGGGATGTGAACTAGGACCACACTTGAAACTGTCTCAAAGTAAACGCACAGAAAGTGCCAAAAGGTGAAGTATACTTGGTGCAAATCATCAGAAATGAGGCTAGAACAACCAAGAGATGACTATTGTGACACAAGATATGATGACACAGTAGAAATAGACAAAAAGATATGAGACGAGACTAGTTTAAGAAAGAATCACGTAATTCTCAACCCAAGAAACCAAGTTGCAGACTGTATGCAGATAGAAGGTAGATAAACAGACCCAGAACTGAGATCAGATTTAGCAAAAGAATGTTGGACAAATAGGAAATTGCTCAATGTTTTGAAAAAATGCTTCAGAATCACGCGAAGAAGTACTTTATTGCGTGACAATTCTCATAGGATTGCGCAAAACTATGCAGTCCTACGCGAAGAATGATGACAGACTAGTGAATAAAATGACAAACTAGTAAATAAAATGACAGCAAGATTCCAAAATGTCATGCGATGATTGCCTTTATGTTGCATGAGGTTTCTCAGATAATGATGTGAAGATGGTAGAATTTCGTGTGAGACTTGGCAATTTTGACAAATGAATTTCTACAAAATCAGACAGTTAAGACCAGATTGCATTTTCCGAGACAAGATCATGCTATTTTTTGACAGAGAGTTTGAGTTACAGATTTTTTTGGACATGTTCAAGTTTGACAGTTTGTGTGATTTGACATTTGTTTCAATTTTTTAAATGATACACCCACGCAAAACACATTAAACAAAACATTTGTAGTACCAGATCAGACACATCACAATCCTAGGATAGCCATGGAAATATCTATTGAATCCCCACTTGAACTGAATTTTAGCTACACTTACTCATAGCAGACAACTTAGAAGTTTGGAGGCATGGGCTCTTCCTTACATGTGCACTCACTTCTCAGGCACACACGGCTTCAAAACCCAAAGGAATTGCTTCCTAAAGGGTTGCTGTCTCTACTAAGAGCCGTAAAAGTGTGGGGCATCTTAGTCGATCTCTGACCTTTTGTGTCAGCAAATAGAGGGATTTTGGATACTATAACAACATTTGTTCAGGTGGTTGTGATCAATTCATTTTCCCAATTAAGGGGGCTCTCCCAATCCTTTCAAAGTAAGGCTTTCACCTTAACAATTTCGGGACTTTAGCGCACCACTAGGGTACTGGAGGAGATTTTGGTTACCACAATGAATTCACTCCTCTCCATTATGAGATTAATCACAATGGTATTTTTTATATACCATTCCGGAAGGGCTTGACTTTAGCTTGTTACCGGTTGGGCATCCACTCTCACTGGCTCTACTAAATCTCTTGGGAGGTAGCCACACTATAAGAATCATATGAATTTATCTTACACCCAAGATCCATAAAGGCGAGGGGAGAGGATACATTCATATAGTTCTTGGAATTACAAACTAGAAAAAACTTCAATCATGCAAGACAATGATTCATTTTAAGCACCAACTGAAGTGTGTTCTAACTACTAAAAACAGACATGAGAGTTTTGTGAAAACACGTATGTCTTTGACAAGCGTCTTGTAGTAAATACATTAGAAGTTTGTGATTTATTTCTTCATTTCAGCGTCCTGCAAACCACCGTTAAGATGTTTCAGAGATAAAACCAAAAAGACATAGTCAACATCAAACATAAACCATTAGTGGTCAGAAATCAGCAGAAACAAAGACATCAAAAACTACAATTTAAAAATTACTGGTGTCAAATGTCGCACAAAGAAGTATTACGATCCGTGCAAAGAAACACATCAAAGTGTGCTACTTGAAAAACTTCATGCGGTTATACGATAAATTTGGCGCGATCTTTCATTATAGAGTCGTACAGATGAAAACCAAAATTGATAAAAAAAAGTGTAGAATGAGGCTAGAAAGTAAATTTTTGAGCCCCATGATGGGTGCCAGAAATGTATATGTTAAATTTGACCTTGTTATTCAACCATACACTTCAACATAGTCCTTCTTCATCAGCCACATACAAAAGTGAATATGATTTAATCATCCTGCATGCCTATATGATTCGACCTATTTCCTTCTATCTAGATGGGGTTTTGAATAGCTCTCAGAATGAGAGTCTCACAACCATAGACCAATCTAAGAATGAAGGATTTTTCTCCATGAATATGATTCAAGATGATGCAAGATTAATCTAAATGAAATTAAGCTAAGACAAGATAAGAAATATGAGATTATTCTAAGAAAATGAAGTTATTCTATTGCAAATGAGAGCTAAATTTAAATGAGATTATCAACTAAAATGAAGCAGCAATTCGTTATTCTAACAATGCATAAAAATGATTGGGGATTTGAATGAGAAATGGGAGCTCTTTTATAGATTGAGAGCCTGCTTAGAATATAAATTTTCTTTTTTGAAATAAAACAGATAGAAAAGCCAGTTCAAATTAGCAAGCTTTGTTTAAAAGAAAACAATGAATTGTTTTCTCTTTGATTTTAACTATTTTCTTTCTCTTTAAAGCACAGTTAATTCAAAACTTCTATTTCTAAACTAGAGAGAATATTTTTGAGAGAATATTTAATTAAATAAATAAAGTATGACCTCATAAATGTGTTTTCCTCAATTATCTGAATAATTAAATTCAATTATTGAAATGAGGATATTTATTTAATAATTAAATATTCTTTAATTCCTTTTTATGTGTTTTAGCTAAAAGGGGTGAATTTAATTTAATTAAAGTGCTAAGAATTTATAATTAAATTAATTCAATCATAGGGTTTGTTTAGCCAATAGATATTTATGAATTAAATATAATGTATGATTAATGCAGATTTAGGATTTTCTGCATTTGACACTTAGGTCGAGTAGAGCCAGTCAAAACTCAGAATTTCCTAGTACAATAGGACTTTGACGATTCACAAGAATGACAAATGCAACAAAATTGGTTAGGGTTACAAGATGCCAATTTTGGGGTGTTACAATAAGTACTTCTTAGTAGCCAAGTATGCATCCTTGAGTGTTTCCTTTTAAATTTGTCAATTTTTATAATATATTATGCTCAAATATTTCATATACATACATACACATTTTTTTTCATACATTAATACATACATACATATATTTCACATTTGTTGATGATTATTTTGTCGTTGTGGCAAGGGTTCCTAGGCAGGGCATTACATTTGGTATCAGAGCCTAGATTACAACATTGGGATCTCTAGTTAATACTATTTCTCATGTTATTCATTTCTATATGTTTTTTATAACGAGTTAGTCTTGAAACTTCTTTCATATGTGCCTTAGCATCATGATAGAGGGTTGAGGTTACCAAACCATATTCTCTATTTGTTGAAGTACTTGCTTCCTAGACCCTGGAGTTATTTAGGATATGTTTCCTTATGCATTCTCTTTTGATAATGATTTATAATTTAACTTCATGTGTATTCTTCCTTGTGCTATGCATTACTTGATATAAGGAATTGTTAATTTGATGTCATGTGACCCTAAAGTAATTATAACTCTAGTGCTTAATTATTGTAAGAGATAGAAATTGGATAGATAATGGATAATGTTGATTGTTTAATAATTATTATTCCATATCTATTATATAAATGTTTCAAGGTATGTGCAAGATGATGCATTTGGTTGCATTTGTATTCATGTTTTCTTATGGTAAAATGATGTGTTTTCCCATCATGGTTGGTGAATTATGGTGCTCTAATCTTGCCTTGTGGAATCCTAAAGTTTAAAAGGTTTTAATGGAAATGGTTTCTTGAAATAAGAGTGAATATTGTTTCTCCCCATTCTTTTGCTTGATGTATAATTAAAAAAGAGGTTAGTTAGTGATACAAATTGTATTGTTAGAATCATTGAATGAATATGTGTACCATCCTAAAAGTTAGCATCTATAATTATATTCTCATTTTAGCCCTATTTTAGTATGTATGGGTTCCCACATTGGTTTCATGCTCTCCTAACGCTCATTGGACCTTTAAATTAATATTATAAGTCTTGTATTGATTCAATTTATTCAAAACTCAAAGTAAGCCATTAATTCTAAGTTTACTCCTTTATTACTTCCCCTCTTCAATAATTTATTATCTTACATGGGCCCCATGTTACCATTTGTTGCCCTTGTACATTTTCCTGATCTCAAAATCAATTGTGCATCTTAATCTAATATCTACCCTATCATCTCAACACCTAGATCAAACTTGGATTGATTTTCCTAGGTACATAATGTTTTATACATTTTTTACCCAAGAACATAACGTTTGAAATGTTCTTTTCCCACATATTTTATCCCAAATTTGGCCTAGAGCCCTATGTTGTGTTTTTAGTGATAAATTAGATCATGTGGTCAGTCGGGCTTATTTTTTAATCATAAAATATAGGATGAGGTATATAAACAACCTATCTCTCATTATTTTGACATCAAGGATTATTAAGAAACCAACATGATCAAGAAGAAATCAAGAAATTGTAATTCAAGATCGCTTCTACAATTTTGCATCCAAGCGTTCTCAAGGTCTTCAAGTATCTAATTCTTCAATTCTTTAAAGCATTCTTCTTCTTCATTAAGCATTATAGAAAAATGCAACATCCATTATACAAGGCTTATCTTTCATGCTTTCCTTTTGAGTTTTTATGGAATTCAAGCTATTGGATTAACACTTGTGATTAAATAAAAAGAGGCATTACATCATCAAGGCACATGAGGTAATTCATGATTTAGGTATAGATTTTATGTGTGAGTATAGGTTACGTAATTGTTAGAATATTTTTAGGAAGATCGAGAGCTTCTAGAGAGACCTTGAAAATTCTAGTCAAAAAGTACCTGGAATGGAACGTTTGAAACATTATGCTCCTAGGTACAGAATATTTGAAACATTCTATGCCTCCTAGAATAGGCTCAAATTTATTTTGGAGACAGGTTACAGCTTCAGGATCTCATATTAGCAGTTATAGGTATTTTTGAGATCTCAACTGCCAAAAATTTAGATTTGCAACAACATAATTCTTATCTCATTCCCAAGTGCAAAAAAATCCTCTTCTACCTCCATCTTCATCTTGTTATAGCTTCATCAAGTTCTTAATTAGACATTTTTCATTGTAGCTTTATCTCTCTTGATGACATAAAGTTTTTCCATTAGTATGAAAAGAGAAAATAGTTGTAATAAACCATCGCTTACACTACACCGAAAGTCGGGTTTTTAGTTCAAACTGAAATTGCTAAGCAAGGAGAAACTCACAACATAGTTTGTAAGTGTAAACCGAAAGTTCAACCCGAAGATGATAAAGTGGAACCCAATAGGAGTAAACCGATAGTGGAACTTGATGAGCATAATACAGTGCAAATTGATAGAACAAACAAGAGAGGAACCCGACAGACAATTCAACCAAGGAATACCGAAAGACAGTCAAATTGACTTCAGAGCAAACTGAGCATCAGACACCAAAAGTTAGTTGAATCCCGAGAAAAGTGGATCTGACTTCCACGTCACAAAAAATAGCTATATTCTATTTATAGAGTCTTGATTTGTTTTAAAACCATTAATTAAGGGACAAGCAACATTATTGTAATTGTTTTAATTAGTCTAACTAATTAAAAATATGCAGACTAGGAGATCAAGATCAAGTTGTAAACTTTTCATCATAGAGTTAATTTTGTAATACATGCAACTACATTAGGCCAATATATGTTATAAATAGATGTTGTAATCATTCATTTGACATGGATGAGAGGATGAATGTAGCCAATGAGCACATCTATGGATCAGAATGAGAGTTTTAAGAAGAAGAATAGAAAAAGATGAATTTGGTTATCAAGAACCAAGAACAGAGGCTACCAAGAAAAGGTATTAATCAATCACATTAGGTGATAAATTTATACATGTTGTTTGTAATAGATCTATAATCAGCAATTGTTAGATTGCATACACTGAGGTCAATGAGTATTTTTGTCTACATTCTAACAAGTATAGAAAATAGAAGAAATTCTTTCAAGGAAGGTGGATTTAACAATCCTATTGTAAATAGCTTAACTGAGTGCACACTAAACAGTGTTGCTAAAGCTCTTAACAGAGTAGACCTTAACCAGTCTCCACATAATACTCCTAATAGGGTAGATCATCAAAAGTGATCAAATTGTAAGCCTTAATCGGCCCCTTCCAATCTGTAGATAGTGAAGTTTTTGTGGGTGCCATCCCCAATGTAGTTTTTACCTTCTAACATGGGTTTTTTGCGTTACCATATCTTGTGTTATGAGTCAATTACTTTCATGAATGTTTACATGTTTGTTAAAGTATAAAAATTGATATATCTTACACAAAGATAGTATAGAACAAATGTTTGGTTATACACTTGATTACACAATGAATAAAGGTTAAAAGAGATAAAAGTTTTAGAGGTATTGATTCACCCCTCCCCTCTCAGTACACACTTTCCATTATTTCCAAAAATTGGTATAAGAGCTAGATATCTTATTTGGAAAGCTTAAAGATGCAAGAGAAAAGATCATACAATGGAGAAGTACATACTTGACAAGAGTATTGTGAATCAGAAGCTAGAAATTCAGATCTTCTATGAGAAGTATAAAGAAACTGGAATCAAGATGAGACATTTGTTAGATGAAAGAAAGATTATGGAATCTCGCTGTAATGAAACAGATTACCATGAAGAAGAGATACCAGATCTATTTGAGTCTTCAGGATCTACTAAAAGAAAAGCATCAAATACATCAAAGGAAAGCATCACAAGCTTAAATGAAATCAATCAACATCTGGCTGGACAAGTGAAATCTCTGCAAATCGGTCAAGAGACACAGATTGTAAGAATGATTGATGTCATGAACAATGCTAGACAAGCTAAGCAAGAGAAAAAACTAGCTATTGATGATAGAAGGAATATTATTGAAAAGCTACAAGAGAAAGAATTAGAAATACAAATACTTACAAAACATCACCATGAGATTATAGATTAGATTATTCTTATGAGTCAAGAGGAAAACATAATGAATATAGAACTCATAGAAATAATATAAGCTATCGTTGAGCTAAGGGAAGTAAATGAAAAGATGAAACAAGAAGTAAGAAATCAGAAACAACATAATGAAATAATCAAGAGATCGGGAGAAAGCAATAAGAGGATGGATGATTTTCTTGATGGACAAAGGAGAGCCAACAACAACACCGGACTAGGGTATACTGAGAATGGAGAATCACCTAATCAAGTTGATCCAAAGAATGTCTATGAAAATCCTAGACCAATAAAGTTGACATGCAATCACTATGGAAAGCAAGGCCACACATCAAATGTTTGCAGGAGAAAATTAAAGGGATTCCTAAATCCACATTTTCATTCATAGGAATTTGTTACAAATGTAACAAGAAAGGACATAAAGCATATGAATGTAAATATGAGGTGAAACAACCCAAGAAGCAAACCTACATGGAAAAATACTATCCTACTTGAAAAATGCATGGGCACACATCTCTTGAATGTTGGAAAAAGAAAAAGCAAGCATGGAAGCCTAAAGGTCAAGAATCTGCCTATCAACTGAAAAGAGTCGGTAACCAGTATGTTTGGGATAAAAACACTTGGGAAAATTGTACAGCATGTGGAAGATTTGGTCACATAGCTGCAAACTATATGAGACAATGGAAAAGAAATCCTAGAGGCTGGATGAACCCCAGAATGACATGTCTACACTGTCATAAAGTCGATCATCTAAAGAAAGACTGCAAAGACCGAATGACAGAGACCAGCACCTTTGCCAATGGAAACATCATTGAAGACATTAGGAAGATGAGAAACAAAATGTGGAGGAAAGATACAAATAGTGATGAAGCTAGACCAAGCAATGCAATTGGTGACACCTTATCCAATGGATCTAGTGACATCACGACCCCCACCTAAGCAGAACAAGTAAGTATGGAACTACATTACACCAAGTCATATTTTGCATTAGTTCCATTATACATAGTTAATATACCGATCATCATGATAATAGATGCACTATGGTATTACTTGTTATGATTCTGTGAAAACAATTTCATCAGTTAATACATACCGAAATGCATTGGTGTACTTACAAAGTTGAGTTGTCTACACTTACCAATAATTGTAGGTTAACATATAAAGGCAAAGTTTCTAGTGTAAACCGAGATCCTTCGGTAATCATGTGAGGTGAAAAATTTGTCTTCGCCATACACCAAAATTCGTCGGTGAAAGAAACAAGTTAAAAATCTAGCTCAAAGCACCGCATTGTAACCGAAAGAGAATTTAGTGTTTCACCTGACGACTTCATCTTCACACAAGGAGGAGTGGTTGAGAATTAATGAATCAACTTAGGGAAAATTCTATAAATAGACGACAGAAGGGTTTCATTCTTCACCAAGCGATTAGAGCGAAGCAACAAGAGTGATTAAACCAGAGCATAAAGAAACAACATTGCAGAGCGACTACAACTAGATTCACAAGCACTCCAAGCAGATCACTTATAGATACAGAGTTTAAAGTAAGTACCAGCATAAACTGAGAATTTTATTTTATCATTTATGAGAAATCCCTAATTTCAGAATCAATGGAAACTACATCAAGAACCACTAAGCTCAAGAGTGTTAAGAAGAACAAGATCAATGTTATCAAGAAATCAACCTATGAGGAACCACATTATAAGATATGTCCATAGGTTTCCTCACAACATGAAAATGTTGGAGTGTTCTCAAGAATACCAGCTAGGGTTTTGCTTGTCGAAGATGTGTGAGCATATATTCACTACAAGATAGCAAATATTGGAGACCTGGAAGTTGAGAAAGATTTCAAGAAGCTTTACAACGATGATGAAATGATCAAAGAAGAGCATAATAACATCAAGGTAGAAGGGCTCACAAATTCCCTATGGTTCTCGAAGGAGTTCAAAACCAAATGGATTCGGTTAGTACTAAGCAGGATACATGACCGAAAGTTATGGTTGGATGAGCCAAACCCAATAACCAGGGATGTAATACACGCTGTCACCGATTATCCAATAACCAATAAGGTAAAAGCATTGAAGCACCTACCTAAATCTGACATTGAGAAGAAAACAGGAGCTAAGTGTGATGGAAGAGGACTTAAGGTATCCACCATCACTGATGATGAACTAAAATTTGGAGCATGTGTCTTAGGATACAATTTCTTCCAGGCTAGCAGGATGAACAACATTGCATCTAGAGTAGTGGATACAACATACAAGATTGTAAAGAAGGGAATTCAATTGCATCTATCAAAACTTCTACTCAATCAGTTAGAAGAGAACTTGAAGACAATAAGAAATGCAAAGTCAAATTCATGTAAGTTTGGTTCACTTATCATGTGCATATTCTTCTATTTCCAAGAATCATTCCCATCAATAGGTAATGTACAATGGGACACTACAAGACCAGTGAACATATAGATTAGTGAGTTTATAAAATCACTAGGAGATAATTTTGAGTCAGTCATGGATGAATACTTTTCTGGATTCAAGGAGAGAATGTGGAAGAGAGTAAGGATCCTAGAACAGCTAATTAAAAATTTCAAGACTGGTATATGCTTCATGGTAGACAAAAACTACACATACATCAAGCCAGTTGTACTGAGGACATCATGGCTATCTCCACTTGACTATGAGATGAACATAGATCAAGCATCTAATGCAATTGAGGCATTGATAAATGAGCCATTAGAAAAAACACAACCTAAGTTTGGAACTTATGAAGAACCCAAAGAAAGGATTAAAATTGGCTTGGTTGTAAAGAAGATTGATAGAAAGAAAGAGAAGATGGTCTAGAACTTGAAGAAAAGGTTGTCGATAATCAAAGAAGAAACCAAAAATACAGAAGAAACTAAGGTACAATCACCTATCGGTGAAGCTGAAAAGGAGAGTGACTCTGATTCAATAGAGTCAGACCACTACCTCCACCAGCTAAGAATCCTAGGACTACAGCTGCATCCAGGACAAGGAGTTAGATAGAAAAGGATACAAGTCCTTCACCTGTAAAGAAAGGTCAAGCAAGGACCTATAAGAGGAAGCCACAAACATAGAAAAGAGGTTCAACTAAAAGAAGAAAGTTCCTAAGGACAAGGGAAGACATTGAGGACACTAAACAGGATGAATCTTCTCAAAAGGAAAAGGATAAGATTCCTGAAACTATTGATGAAGTATGTGCTTCCATTATCAAATTAGGAACAATCAATGATAGAAAGATTAAGAAATGGATAACATTGGATCCAGTGGATCAAAATAAGATTGAGGAGGAAATTATCAAAATGATGTGCATATTCAAATACCTCCAAATATGATTGGCAGATAAAATGCCAAAATAGCTTCAAGATAGATTATCGGCAAGATGGGCATTTGCCTTGCACTCTGAGAAAGAGATCAGGGAAAGAGTCCTAGTTTTTTTCATGCCTTCTGAATGAAAAATGGGGGAGATTAAAGAGATGATGAAGAATCACTCAAAAGGTTCTCACCATAGTTGAGAGCCTACCAAGTACTTCAAGGAAATCTACTTGAGCTAGACAGAAAGAGTGAGGCTGAATGGAGAAAGATACTTGATATTCCTAAAAAGGATAAAAGTCTCTAGCCACAAATACCTCTTACCAAAACTCAACAGACCAAGGATGATCAGGCTACATAGATCCCTAAACATATTAATATCAATGACGAAGATGTTAGAATAGTATAATTGGACAAAGAAGAATTGAACACAATAATCAACAAGGATATGGATGTTGCAGATGAAACATGGCCTGACAATATTGTTATTGACATCACCGATGATGCTTCAAATGAAATTCAGAAAGATGAAGATGTCACTATTGTCAAGGACCAAACTATCAAGTAGGACACTACAATTGATGTTACACAAGTACACATACCGGGCCAAATGTCATTATTGATTCATGCAATCAATATTATCTCACAGAAGGAGAACACCCTTGAGCCTAATTCAAGCGTACCCAATGACAAGGGTAATGATGAACAAAAGTAAATATCTAAAGAAAAGAAGGACATAACCGATGAACATAATTTCATCGATGGAAAGAAAAAAGATGGAGATACCACCGCAAAAGATGCACAAGTGAAAGATAAAGAAGAAGTGAAAAAAGAGAAAGATGAGCAAGAAAATACAGTTGAAACCATGCCAACAGACACCAAAGGTGAAGTTGTAGATACACAAAAGGTTGATAAGGATACGTCCTTAGAAAACCAACAAGAAAACACTGAGCAGTAAGAGAAAGGTACAACACCACAGAAGCCATAAAGTAGCACATCAAACCAAGAAGAGAAGATGGCTATGGTTCTGCATACAAGTGGATCACAGAAGAAAAAGAAGAAAAAAAAGGAGAACAAGTTGGAAGTCACACTAGATGAAATCATAGAAATACCGAAGTGTGACCCAACTACATTAGATTTTGAATCACTCCAAGAATATGGATAAATTTTTCAAAGGAAAGCATTGCAAGAAAAGCTAAAGAAGCAACACCAAGACTCCTTAGTATTGGAGAACACAGGGGATATCTTAAGCTAGATAGTTTCTGACATAGATGTTGATCACAATTCCCCCATTCTGGATCAACTTGTCATCCTCATTGAAGCCATCACAACATAGAATGTAGATGCATAAAAGGCAATTGAGGAGCGAGAAAAATAGAAGTTTCAATACAAATTGATAGAAAAAATCAGCCAAGAAGTGATAGAAAATAAGGTAAATCTTTCAGAGTTATCAAATGAATTAGATCCAATCATTACTGAAGTTGTTTCCTTAATCCAAAAGCTATGCACTTTAGAGAAATTTACAAAGGATAACAATGACAAGATTGAAAATATCAATTCCTATCTAACTTCAAGTGCACAAAGTCTAACCACTGATGGAAATGCAATCAAATTGCATTATGAGAAGATCATAGAGATCAAAAGGTTAAGATAAGAACTTTGGGAAGAAGAGTCACAGATTAGAGAGGAGGTTATCGAGATACAGTCTCTAGTATTACTAAACCTCACACTTCTGCAGACACACCTAAGTTCAGTAAGGCAACTTAATGCCACCCTTGAGATGTCTGTAGCAGATAGAATCTATGACACGCATGCATGGATCACCTTAGAGAATATGGCTCTTGAGCATCTAAAGGATAAATGGGAAAATATGATGGAAGATATGAAGTCCTCTCACTCTCATATTTTTGATAAGATATAGGTATATACCTTTGCCCTTACTATCAAAT
Source organism: Thuja plicata (assembly GCA_018584345.1). Classification (NCBI taxonomy): domain Eukaryota; kingdom Viridiplantae; phylum Streptophyta; class Pinopsida; order Cupressales; family Cupressaceae; genus Thuja; species Thuja plicata. The sequence continues at coordinate 378,178 of MU227866.1, read as the reverse complement.
AAGGCGGAAAAGGATAATGATATGAACAAAGCATATAGTAAAATGGGAAAAGGTAAATATAGCACAAAGGGAAAAGGAAGAGATAGTATAAAGACAAGTGTACATACACATATACTATACTATACCAACATATGCATAGGGGGAGTCATGAAATGACTAAGGTAATATACATTATGTATATACTATAAACTTTGTTAGTATTCTCCACATATCAACTTTTGATACTAATGTCAAAGGGGGAGATTGATGACATAAATTTTTGCCATTAGTATGCAAAGAGAAAATAGTTTTAATAAACCATTGGTTACACTACACCGAAAGTCAATTTTTCAGTTTAAACCAAAATTTCTAAGAAAGGAGAAAATTGATGACACAATTTTTAAGTGTAAACCTAAAGTGCAACCCGAAGATGATAAAGTGGAACCCGACAAGAGTAAACCGACAGTGAAACCTGATGAGAAGAATAAAGTGCAAACTGAGAGAATAGACAAGAGAGGAATCTGATAGATAGTTCAACCAAGGAACACCGAAAGATAGTCAAATTGACTTCAGAGAAAACCAAGCATCAGACACTGAAAGTCAGTTGAATCCTGAGAAAAGTGGATCTGACTTCCACGTCAGATAAAACAACTATAATCTATTTATAGAGTCTTGATTTGTTATAAAACCATTACTTAAGGGATACGAAACATTATTGTAATTGTTTTAATCACTCTAACTGATTAAAAAAATGCAGACGAGGATATCAAGATCAAGTTGTAAACCTTTCATCATAGAGTTAATTTTGTAATACGTGAAACTACAATAGGTCAATCTATGTTATAAATAGATGTTGTAATCATTTAGTTGACATGGATTAGAAGATGAATGTAGCCAACGAGCACATCTATGGATGAGACTAAGAGTTTCAAGAAGAAGAAAAAAAATATATGAATTTGGTTATCAAGAACCAAGAACAAAGGCTACCGAGCAACAAAGGTATTAATCAATCACATTAGGTAATACATTTATATATGTGATTTGTAATGGATATGTAATCAGAAATTGTTAGATTTAATACACTTAGGTCAATGAGTATTTTTGTCTACATTCTAACAAGTGTAGAAAATATAATAAATCCTTTCAAGGAAGGTGGATTTAACAATCCTATTGTAAATCTCTTAACTAAGTGCACACTAAATAGTGTTGCTAAAGCTCTTAATAGAGTAGACCTTAACCAGTCTCCACATAATACTTCTAACAGGGTAGATCATCAGAAGTGATCAAATTGTAAGCCCTAACCAACCCCTTCCAATCTACAGATAGTGAAGTTTTTGTTGGTGCCATCCCCATCGTAGTTTTTACCTTATAACAATGGTTTTCTATGTTACCATATCTTGTGTTATGAGTCAATTACTTTCATGAATGTTTACATGTTTTTTAAAGTTTAAGAATTGATATATCTTACACAAAGATAGTATAGAATAGATGGTTGGTTATACAATTGATTACACAATGGATAAAGGTTAAAAGAGATAAAAAATTTAGAGGTACTGATTCACCCCTCCCCTCTTAGGACACACTTCCCATTATTTCCAACATCTCTTCCTTTATTCCAAGTAGAAAATGGAACCAAAACCATAAGAGCATAGATATTGTATTGGCATCCTTGTTATAAAGGGATTGTCAATCATATTTTTCTTGATGAGTGATGTAGAGCCCTTGGTATCACATTAGGATTTCAAAAGAAGTTCAATATATTGAACTATAAACCCTTCCAAGGACCCTAACACCCTATCATAAATCCTTTCATCTTGTTTGTCTCTTGGACCATGAATAGGTCTCTCTCCAAATGAATGATTTATCAAACTTCAATAGGCACTCTACCAATGGTGAATTCATTCTTCTTAGACACTACTATGTTCATATGACAACCCCCAAGTTCAATTTCTACACTCCCTCGTAAATATCTCCAAGTCCCAAAGATCTAGTAGCCCTTGCCCAAGATTTTTCTGAGCATAACTCCTAAATTTCTCAAAGGACCTATTTAAAAAACCACATACTCCAACATCCTTTAAAGAGATACTCCAAAACCCAACTTTTTAAGACCTAACTCCAAGTTCACATACCCAGATGCTATCAAGTACCTACTAGGCCTAATAGCCCTATTAGGTCACGTTAACAAACAAAGAGCTTGAAAATGGATTATTTTTCTTACTAAAACAATTGGGAGACTAAGAAGGGCATGTAAATAGACTAAATATGAAGGTTCATACCTTGAATCCACCATTTGTTAAAGTTATGCTCACTATAATGCTTGATTGGATAGTCACATAATGATGCCTATCCAACTCTTTAACTTGCACAACACTCCACCAGTCATCTCCCGCTCTAAGACTATAAAAATATTAAATTACACTCTCATACCTTGCAAACACCCAAGTCATAGATTTTCCCCATGGTGAATTTTCAAGATATGAGTGAAACTCTGTGAAACCCTAGGTATGGGAGGGTTTCCTGACTATATCTACAAAATATTGTCTAACTCTCATTCCCCTTGACTAATTAAATCCAAACCAATTGAAAATGAAATCTAGAACATGTCTGGAACTTCTCAAATTAATCGTTCTTCAAAATGAATCTGTATGGGATCGTACCAAAATAGAATACAGAGAAAATGCAGAAAAATCATAGTAATTCTTATTGTGCATGTTTCAAAAACTTTACAAATTCATCAACCCAACCCATGAATTTGGGTTTGGTTGCCTTATAATGTGTTTCACAATGCTTTATAATTGGAATTGAAGCATTATGACCTTTTACCTTCCAACTTTCAAAATCCTTCAACATTGTTGCAAAGTTGCATTATGTAACTTTTGCAACTTTTACCCTTTTCACAAAATATTGTAAACCAAAACATATGGGTGTGTCCCCTTAACCAAAATCAACATAAAAACACCTAAGGAAAACTATAAAACATCCTAGGACCTTCATGGACCCTTGATTCTCATATGTGTAGTGTGGTTTATAATTCACCTACCCAGGACATTGTGTTACAAAATGAGGTAGCTTATTAAAATTTGAACTTAAACACACATCCTATCCTAAATGATTTTGATTTGGATCTAAAGATCCTATTTGGTCTCCTTTTCTTTCTTGGTAGATTCCCCTACATCATACTCCCCTAGAAAATAAATCTCAAGCCCACTTGAGATGAGTTGATGATGGGTACTACCATGTTCTTGGATCTGCTTCTCTTCCATCCACACATCTTCACTTTTTGGCTTTCATGTCCACTTGACTAAGTATTCCTTGTATTATCTCTTCCTATTCTTCTTCACTACCTTGGTGTCTAGAATTCTTTCCAAAGTAGGTGGTTCATGTTTAGAAAGGTTCTCATCTGCATCTTGTTCCATGTCCCCTATATTCTGATCTACATCCAAAGTTCCTTTATATGGAGTTAAGTCACATACATTGAAGATTAGTGACAACCCCAACCCATAGGGTAGTTCAACCTCAAATGAATTCTTACCACATTTCTTCAAGAAAGGACAGGGACATATCTTATTTTGCATTAGTTTAGTGTACTTCCCCTTAGGCAATCTCTCTTTCTTCAAATATATCCACACAAGATCTCCAAATTCAAATTGTAAGTCTCTCATTTTCTGATCTCTATGCTTCTTGTATTTTTCACAGGATTGTTGTATAATTTTATTTCACTTGTTCATGGACTTATGTAATGGATTCATAAAATGCCTCTCCCTTTGTACTTATAGGACCAGTAAAAGGTAGACTTATTAGTTCTAAGACTCCTCTAGGATGGAGCCCATAGACAATCTGGAAAGGAGACTTCCCTATAATCCTATTGATTGTATCATTATATGAGAATTCAGCTTGTGGTAGGATTGCATCCCACTTCTCACCATGTTCCTTTGTTAATAATCTAATAATATTTCCAAGGGTTTTGTTGATCACTTCTGATTGTCCATCCGTTTGGGGATGGTAGGCTGATGAAAAAGATAAATTTGTCCCCAAATTGTTCCAGAGACTCCTCCAAAAATTACCAATGAATTTTACATCTCTATCTAAAAATATGTTTAAAGGTAAGCCATGGATTCTTACCACCTCCTTAAAGAATAGACCTGCAATGTGGGAAGCATTATTTATTGTTTTACATGGAAAAAAATGTGCCATTTTACTAAACCCTTCCACTATGAAAAATGTGCTATCAAATCCTTTTTGTGTTCTTGGTAGCTGCATAATGAAATCTATGCTCACGCTCTCCCAAGGTCTGGATGAGATTGGTAGTGGTTAATATATCCTGTATTAGAAGACTTCCCTTTTCCCTTTTGACAAACAACACATGTCTCCACATACCTCTTGTCATCTCCTTTCATTTTAGGACATAAATAGTGCCTCCTTACCAAATCAAGGGTCTTGTCCAATTCATAGTGCCCTTCCATTGCTCCGCTATGTTTCTCCTTCACTATGTTCATCCTCATTAAACATTTTGGAATGAAAATTTTTCCTCCTCTAAAGAGTAATCCTTCCTGCATAAAATAGTCAAAAAACTCCACATTGTACCTGTCATCAAGGTTAGAGCAAGATTTATACACTTCACAAAAATATTCATCATTGTTATACATTTTCTTTAGAGCATTAATACCCACTCTTTTGAACTGTGCCTGAGATAAATTAAGCACCCTTATGCTTAATACAATAACAACCTTATTAGATACCCCTTTCTTGTGTTTCAATGTGAAGCTGAAATCTTGTAGGGTTTCTACCCACTTAATATGCTTATGACTCAGTTTTTATTATCTATTGATGAAGCTTAGGGCTTGGTTATTAGTGAACACCAAAAATTCTTTAGGGAGTAGATAATGTCTCTATTTTTTCAATGACTAAACCAGTGCATACATTTCAAGATCATATGATGAATATTTTGCTTAGCTTCATTCAATTTCTCACTGAAGAAGGATATAGGTCTCCCCTCTTGACTCAATATAGCCCCTATGGCCACATGACTGGCATTGTGCACTCTATTTGAAACACTTTATTGAAATTTGGTAGGGGTAGTACTGGTTGTTCATCTACTTTCTTCTTAAGGACTTCAAAAGACCCATCAGCTACTTGTGTCCACATAAATTTACATTTTTGACCCCCTTTAATAGTATTCAACATGGGTGCACAAATACGACTGAATCCTCTTATGAACTTCCTATAAAAGGTTGCAAGCCCATGAAAAATTCTAACATTATTCAAATTTCTATGTGTGGGCTAGGTTAGGATAGTTTTTACCTTGTCTTGATCCATCTCTAGTTCACCATGTAAGATAACAAAACCAAAGTATATGATCTCCTCTTACATGAACAAACACTTGTCCAAATTGATCATCAATTTTTCTTTATGTAACCTTCTGAGAACCATCTCTAGGTGTTGTAGGTGCTCTTCCTTTGTCCTGCTAAATATCAGTATATCATCTAGATACACAATCACAAACTTCCCAATGAAATCACTTAGAACCTCATGCATTAACCTCATAAATGTGGTTGGTGCATTTGACAAGCCAAAGGGCATCACTTTCCATTCATACAAGCCCTCATTAGTTTTAAAAGAATATTTTCATTCATCCCCAGGCCCTATTCTAATTTGATGGTACCCACTCTTAAGATCAATCTTTGAAAAATAATTAGCACCTCCCAAGAGATCCAAAAGATCTTATATTCTAGGGATTGGAAACCTATACCTGATTGTGATTTTTTTAATGGCCCTTGAACTCGTACAGATCCTCCAATTACCTCCCTTCTTTGGTGCAAGTATTGCTGGTATTGCACAAGGACTAAGACTTTTTTCAATTAGTCCTAAGTCAAGCAATTATGCAATCTGTCTAGACATCTCCTCATTTTGTTTTGGGGTAAGATTGTATGAAGCTTTATTTGGTAATGTTTCTCCAAGGATCAAATCAATATAGTGACTTATATCTCTGATGGGGGGAAGTAATTTAGGCATACCTTGAGAAATGACCCCTTTGTATTTTTCTAGAATCTCTTGGACTTCATATGGTACCAGCCTTTGTCTATTCTATTTTCCATTAACATCATTATCTTCCACTTTCATCTTAGGAATGGTTATCAATGCAAAACATAAACCTCCTTCTTAAAATACTTCTTTCAAGAAATCCTTTCTCTCCATCTGCACCACCTTAGTCTCTTTGGGCTTGGATTCTTCTTCATATTCAACCAAAGGAAGAAAATCAATGGTATTCCCATCTTTGACTATGGTGTATGTGTTCCTCACCCCATTATGGTGAGATTAAAGTTCATATTGCCAAGGCCTCCCAAAAAATATATGACAAGCATCCATATTAGCTATGTCAAATAACAACTTGTCCTTGTAGGTCCCTATTTGGAACTCTACCCAAGATTTCTTATCCACAATGGCTTGATGTCCTTGGTTCAACCATGACACCTTGTAGGGATAGGGATGTGGTATCCTCTTCAAATTAATCTTCTCTACCATCTCCATGGACACAAAGTTCTTTGTTGATCCTGATTTTATCAAGACTTTGCAGGCTTTTCCTCTAGATTTGCATATGGTCATGAAAATGGACTTTCTTTGAGGGGGTTCTTTCTTAACTGTCATCTTCAAGAGGGTCATCCTCATCATAATATTTTCCCCTCTCTAAAGGTAACCATAAGAATCAGGAGAATTGACACTCCTAAATGTAGCAACACCCTAGCAGTTAGAGTTGTCTTGTACTCTGGTGTTTCTTCTTTCACCAAAATTACTTATGCTTGCTTTATCTGGACACCTACTAGATATATGCCCCTCCTAGTTGCGATTGTAGCACCTTATAGTGAACCTTCCTTGAGATATCCCTCTAGATGGTGGTCTTATTCCTCTAAAATTACCTCTCTGATTATTTACTTCATTCCTAGTATGCTCTTGGTTTGAATCCCCTTGGAACCCAAAACCATTTCCTCTACCTCTAAAATAAATCCTTCCTGCTCTTTGATTTCTTCCTCTACCCCTATTGTTCCGGTCTTGTCTCCTTCTCAATGTTTCCTCCACTTTCATAGCCAACTTATAGAATATGTTTACCATCTCAGGAGTAAGAAGATTCAATTCTTCTTGGATGGTGTACTTCATCCCATTAATGTATCTTTCCACCCTTTCTTCTTCACTTTCTCTAGTTTTACTTTTCACACAGTTTCATGAACTCCTCTATATAAGAACTTACATCTAAGTCCGTTTGCTTGAGATTCCGCCTCTTCTTATGAATCTAGATTTCATAGTTGGTGTAGGAGCACTTGGGGGTTAGAGCCCTAAAATTTTGTTGTGAAAGACCTTCTCATGGACTTGGGGTTCAATAATTTTTTTAGGGATGTTTAGGGTTGATGTGATGTGGTTTTGATATTTTTGTGCTTTGGTTATGTTCATCTTTGGTCCAAGAGATCCTTTTGATGTCCTAAATGCCAAAATGGGAAAAAATGTGGAAATGACATCTTTAATACTTAGGTGGACTTAATTAGGGTTTTTTTAGGTCTAGGAAATTATTTGTGACTTTTTAGAACCCATTCATTTGGTTAGAGAAACAAATTGGAAAAAATTATAAAATATGTAAAAAGTTGCTTGAGCAACATTTGCAACTTTCAATTGTTGCTTGACAACATTTGGACAAAAGTTGTAATATGCCCTAATGGTAGTTATGGGTCATTTTGGGAATTTTTTTGGGTCTAGGGGACATAATTAAAGATTTCTTAATCTTTGTACAAGGGTTGGAATAATTTTTGATTGAATTTTCCAAGAAGGATAATAGTAGCAGTTCACTATATTGACATAGTCTAATAATTTTAGTTTGAAAGAATTGTAAATGGATTGAAATCCTTGTTTTGGTGTGTTGTATAGTTTAATTTAATTGTTTCCTTTCTCTGAAAATACTTATTGTAGGATTTAATTTATTTTTGAGTGTTTTAAATAAAGGAATCCTTCCTGGTCTGTGCATTGTCAGTGAGAGGGTTCACTGTATAAAAATAGTTCCATGATGATTTCCCACCATGGGATCTTAATGGAATGTGGAGGATGTGGAGTGGAACCTATATACATTCTAATTTATTTGGTATAATTTCTGAATATGTGGTTTAAGTATTTTAAAGGCTTTCCCTAGGCAAGACTGTCTGTGCCCGACTAGGAGCAAGAAAGTTACAGTCAATGAATGATTGCAGGGTTGGATTGGTTTGGAAGAAATAAATATTGGAGGTTGGTTTTAGTGTTTGGAGGAAGTCCTAGAACTAGTGGTGAGAGTTTGAGAGTCCATCTAAATCATTTTTTTGTAAATCATATAATTAGCCCTACCAGCCCTATTTTTAAGGACACTGTCACAATCTTCTTTAAGGTGTTGTACAAACAGTTTGAAGACCCCTAATATTATAAATATATAAGTTTGTCAAAAAGGGTATCTAGAATAGTGACTTTTTTGGGAAATTATTTGGGGATTTTGTGAGTTACCAGGGTTTATAAGCCTAATTAGGGCTACAAGGACTAGCCCTTCACCTATGAACTTTTTAACTCGGTGGAGAAATGGTTGAAATATGGACCAAGATATTCAAGAATGGATATAATATGATTAAATTGGACTGTGTCCAATCCTGCAAAGTGATTGGTGAGATTATATGAGGCTTTGTGGGAATCTACCCTACTAGGTTCAAGGAAAAGTTGATCCACTTTTGGTAGAGAGGCCCTTGGGAATTAGAAGAAAGAAACTAAGAGTTTTCTCCTAGGTTAGGGGTGGAAAAAAAACCCTTAGTAGGTATAGAAAGGGACTTAAGGTAGATTCTAGCTGACTCAAGTTAGGAGCCTCCCTATCATATTGGTATCAGAGCCTAAATTTTTTAGGGTAGGATGTATATGTCTGATTTGGAATCAATAGGTGAGACAAGGATGGTGACCAACATAGAGTTGGAAAGAAATGTTGATGACCAAGAAGAGGATAATAGACTCCTAAGGAAAATATTATCTGAAATGGAGAGTAATCTTGGTGAAGTTGAAGCCCAAGGTAGAAGAATTTTGTGAAAAGGTGAAAGAGATAGAAGGTAAAGAGAAATCAGTGGTTGTTGAGGATGAAGTGCCAGAGCCTAATCCTCTTTTTCAAAAAGAGCCATTCCTTAGAGCTTTGAAATCCATGGGTGGAAAGTCACTAGAAGGTGTACCCTTATTTAGTGGAAAAATGGAGCCAGAGGTAGTGATGGAGTGGATAGAAGGATTAGAAAACTAGTTTGAGTGTGAGAATGTGATTGAAGCCCACAAGGTGAAAGTACCTAAGACTCGATTAAGGGGAACTGCCCTCACATGGTGAAAATTTATGTAGGATGAGAGATATAAAGACAAAAATAATCTCATCTTCACTTGGAAGGGTATGGTTGCAAAAATTAGGGACACCTATATCCCTGAAGATTATGAGATACAACTCCACAAGAAAAGACAGAATCTTAGACAAAGAGAATCAGATTTGAGTACCTACATAGAGGATTTCTACAAACTATTTTTGAGGTCCAAGGTGATAGAAGATGAGACAATTAAATTGGCTCACTGTCTAAATGGATTAAGATGGATTATATAAGAAGAGATAATCTTATTGACACCTACCACAGTGCATAAATGTTACCGATTGGCTCTTAAGGTTGAAGAAAAGAGCAAGAAGAAATATGAAACTGCAAGTAGAGGCAGAGGGAGAGGTAGAGATTTAAGAGGCCATAGAGGTAACTATGGTGGTAGAGGAAATGACTCTAGACCACAAGGTGAGTCAAGATTGACAGAGAAGAGTAGTGAATCCAGTGGCAGAGGTAATTATGGAAGAGGAAGGGGCCCTAGCAGCAGTGGTAGAGAAATATTTGGAGGTTCTAGCAGAGATTCTTCTTTCACAAACATGAATTGTTACAATTGCCACCAATTTGGATACCCTGACTATAGGTGCCCAAAAAAGGAAACATATTCTCAATTAGATAGAAGGGTAAATTGTGTGCAAGAAGACACCAGTAGTGTCAAGTCTCCTAAGATCAATCTTGATTCAGAGAGGGAAAAAATTCATGATAAGAAGAGTCCTAATTAAAGAACTCGTTAGAGAAGAGCCTAAGAATAGGAGATCAATTTTCAAGGTGAAGTCTAAGATTCTTGGAAAAGTGTGTAAGGTGATCATTGAATCAGGGTCAATTGATAACATAATCTCAAAAGAAGCAGTGAGTAAACTTGGAATGTCTTACTCAATGAACAAGAATGGATTGAATTTGCAATTGGAGGATACAATGACAAGATACTTTGTGATGTACTACCTATGGATTCCTACAATCTCTTATTTGGGAAACCATAGCAATTTTATAGGATAGCCATGCACAATGGGGAGAAGAACTCCTATTCATTTTAGATGGATGGAGTAACCTACAAGATCCGGTCTTTGGTGGAGGAAGAAGGGGTGAATACTATTCCTAATGTGTTGATAGTTGGTGGAAAATAATTCCTAAAATTTCTCAAGAGAGAGGAAGAAGAATAATTTGTTGTTATGATGAAGCCTAAGGAGGGCGATAAAATTGAACCAACACTTTTACCCAAGGAGATACAACAACTTTTGGAGAAGTTCAAATATATTATTAGTGATGAATCACATGTAGTCCTACCACCACAAAGAATAGTGAGTCATCAAATTGACTTCATTCCAGGGTCATCATTGACCAATAAAGAAGCTTACAAAATGACCCTTTAGTAGGATAAGGAGATAGAAAGCCAATTACAAGAGTTACTTGATCAATGACTAATAGAGAAGAGCATAATTCCTTGTGTAGTTCCAGTGGTGTTAGTAACAAAAAAAGGAGTTAAGTGGAGGTTATGTATCGACTCTAGAGCAATCAATAGAATCACAATAAGATATAGGTTCCCAATCCCTAGGATTGAGGACCTAATGGACTATCTTGGAGGAGCTATGTATTTTACCAAGTTGGATCTAAAAAATTGTTACCATCAAATCCAAATTAAGGAGGGTGATGAGTGGAAGACTTCCTTCAAAGCCACAGAAGGTCTATATAAGTGGCTTGTCATGTCATTTGGGCTTAGTAATGCCTCTAGAACATTCATGAGATTGATGAATGAAGTGATAAAGGACTACATGGGAAGGTTTGTGGTAGTCTATCTTGATGACATCCTCATATTCAGTAAAACCAAAGAAGAGCTCCTTGAACATTTGGAGATTGTGTTAAGGAGATTACATGAGGAGAAATTAGCCATCAATTTGGAGAAGTGTCAGTTCTTGAAGCAATAATTTGTATACCTTGGGTTTTTGGTCTCACAAGGGACATTGAAGATAGATCCTTGAAAAGTGGATGCTATACTCAACTGGCCTACTCCTACATCTGGTACTGAGGTAGTGCAATCTGTGCCCCAGTCTTAGATACTATTAAGGGTGGTTTGAAGACTAGGTTTAGGTGGATTGAGGAAGCCAATAAGGGGTTTGAGATGTTGAAATAGAAAGTAGCCACCCAACCCATCCTTGTATTACCAAGTTTTGATAGACTGTTTACCCTAGAATGTGATACTAGTAGTATAGCAATGGGAGTTGTGTTAACTCAAGAGGGAAGACCAGTATCTTTCTATAGTGAAAAGTTAAATGAGTCCAAGAAGAGGTATTCCTCATATTACCTTGAAATCTATGCATTAGTTCAAGCCCTTATAAAATAGTGACACTAACTCCTACCCAAGGAATTTGTAGTGTTCACTGTTAACCAAGCCTTAAGTTATATCAACTCCCAAAATAAGTTAAGCAATAGGCACATCAAGTGGATGGAACTTTTACAAGCCTACACCTTTACTATTAAGCAAACAAAGGGTCAAATGAAAAAATGTTGTTGATGCTTTGAGGAGGAGGTTTCTTACTGTCCAAGAAGTGCATTTTCATAGTATAGGGGTGGAAATTTTTAAGGATCTTTACCAAGAAGATGAAGACTTCTCAGAGGCCTACAAGGTATGTATGGAGTTCAATAATCATTTCCATAGTCAATTTATAGACTACACATTATAGAATGGGTTATTGAGGAGGAAATTTGTGTGTACCTAAGGGATTTTTTAGGGAAAATCTCACACAAGAGAAGCAATAATGATAGTCTTAGTGGACATTTTGGCCTCAATAAGACTCTTGAGCTAGTTCAGAGATTCTATTACTGGCCTAGGATGTAAAATGATGTGAGGAATTATGTAGAACAATGTATTGTGTGCCAAAAAGCTAAAGGTACTACTTTTGATGTTGGTCTCTATTAGCCCTTACCAATTCCCAATAGGCCATGGGAATGTATCAGTATGGACATCATTGTTGGCTTACCAAGGACAAATTCTGGGTTTGATAGTATCTTTGTAGTTGTTGAGAGGTTGAGTAAGATGAGCCACTTTATTCCATGTAACACTACACATGATGCTAGCTACATTTCTCAATTGATTTTTAGAGAAATTGTTAGAATTTATGGATTTCCCCTTAGTATAGTTTTAGACAGTTATGTCAAATTCATGGGATATTTTTTGAAAATTTTGTAGAAGATACTGGGAACTAATCTTTCATTTGGATCATCTTATCATCCCTAGACTTATGGACAAAAAAAGGTCATTAATAGGGTCTTATCTAACCTTCTAGGGTGCTTGACAAAGGAATATGGATAGACATGGGATCTAGTGTTACCACAGACAATTTTTTCCTATAATGATAGTGTGAATAGATCAACTGGTAAAAGTCATTTTGCAGTGGTTTATGGTGTTCATCCTAGGGGTGTTTGTGAACTTGGAGATTTAGGAAGTATGGAGGGTGGAAGTGGACATGCAAAGGATTTAACCCAATCAATGAGAGAGGTGCATGATCAAGTCAAGAAGACACTCACAGAGGCAACACAAAGATTGAAATCCAAGGTAGATGAAAAGAAAAAGGAGTTATAGTTTGAAGTGGGAGACTTAGTGATGTACATTTGAATAATCCAAATTGAAGAAAGGCATACCTAGTAAGTTACAGATGTGAAGGATGGGACATTGTAAATTCCTAGAAAAATATGGAATAAATGCCTACAAAATAGATCTACCAACAGATTTGGAAATTTCACCTATGTTCAATGTGAAAGACTTAATTAAATACAAAGGACCAATACCATAGGGAACTAAGAACACTTCTGAAGTTGAGGAGAAGGTTGTTGTTGATGTACCCCTACAATCCAAGAAAAAGCCACTAGCAGAGAAGATACTAGATGCCAGATTTAAGAAGAACACTAGGCATGGAAAGTACATGGAACACCTCAGCAAATGGAAATGCCTTCCTGAAGTAGAGGCTACATGGGTTGCAGAAGCTGATTTCAAGAATTTGGGAATAGTTGTCTCCAAGAGTAACTTGACTTGTTTGTTCAGAGGGAGCATGGTGCAGGATTACCTAGGGGTTAGAGCCCTCAAATTGTTTTTTGAAAGACCTTCTCATGGTCTTGGGGTGAAATAAGTTTGTTTAGGGATGTTTACGATTGATGTCATGCAGTTTTGATAGTTTTATGCTTTGCTTATGTTCAGTTTTGGTCAAAGAGACCCTTCTAATGTCCTGAATGCCAAAATGGGACTGGAAATGGAATCTAGAATGCTTAGGTGTACTTAATTTGGGTGCTTTTAGGTCTAGTATATGATTTGTAACTTTTTAGAACCAATTCATTAGGTTAGAGAAACAAATTGGCAAAAATTGTAAAAGATGTAAAAAGTTACTTGAGCAACATTTGTAACTTTCAAATGTTGCTTGACAACATTTGTTCAAAAGTTATAATATGCCCTAGTGGTATTTATTGGTCAGTTTGGGTAGTTTTTTGGGTGCACGGGACATATTTAAATATTTATTAATGTTTTTACGAGGGTTGGACCAATTTTTTATTGCATTTTCCAAGAAGGATAACAATAGCAGTTCATTTTATTGACACAGTCGAATAGTTTTAGTTTGAAACCATTATAAATGGATTGAAATAATTTTTTGGTGTGTTGTATAGTTTCATGTAATTTTTTCTTTTTAATATACTTAGTGTAGGATTTAATTTAGTTTTTAGTGTTGTAAATAAAGGAATCCTTCCTGGTCTATGCACTCCTAGTGAGGGGGTTCAATGTATAAAAATGGTTCCACAATGAGTTCCCACCATGGGATCTTAATGGACCATGGAGGATGTGGAGTGGAACCTATGTAAATTATAATTTATTTTGTATATTTTTTGAATATGTGGTTTAAGTATTTTAAAGTCTTTCTCTAGGCAAGACAACATGTACCCGGCTAGGAGAAAGAAAGTAACAGTCAATGAATGATTATAGGCTTGGATTGGTTTGGAAGAAATACATATTTTAAGTTGGTGTTAGGGTGTGGAGGAGTTCCTAGAACCAGTGGTGAGAGTTTGGGAGTCCATCTAAATCATTTTTATTTGAAAATCATACAACTAATTAGCCCCATTTTTAAGGACATTGTCACAGACTGCTTTAAGGTACTGTATGAATAGTTTGAAGACCCCTAATCTTATAAATCTCTAAGCTTTTCAAAAAGTGTATCTTTAATAGTGACTTTTTTTGGAACTTCTTTGGGGATTTTGTGAGTTATTAGGGTTTAGAAGCCTAATTAGGGCTACAAGGACTACTAGCCCTTCACCTATGAACTTTTGAACATGATGGAGAAATAGTTGAACTATGGACCAAGATCTTCAAGGATGGATGTAATATGATGAAATTAGAGTGTGTCCAATCCTACAAAGTGAATGGTGAGATTATATGAGTTTTTGTGGGAATCTACCCTAGTAGGTTCAAGGAAGAGTTGATCCACTTTTGGTAGAGAGGCCCTTGGGAATTATGAGAAAGAAACTAAGAGTTCTATCCTAGGTTAGGGTTGGAAACTAAAACCTTAGTAGGTCTAGAAAGGGACCTAAAGTAGATTCTATTTGACTCAAGATAGGAGCCTCTGTATCAAGACTCCTTAGGGATATATGCCTCCTTAATCATTGATGACATTATCTTCCATGTACCCACTGGATTCTTGTCCTCCTTTACCCTTTCATCTTGGATGAAGTTCCACAAAGTCAATTCAGCCCCTTTCATCTTTGACTTGTCCATCTTAACATTTTGGTTCTCTGGTATGTCTTCACACTCAAAAAAAACTATTTAGGGAGTCTAACCAATCCATAATTGAATTAGGTTCCATCTTACCTGTAAACACAAGTAGTTCCATCTTCACATCCAAAATCCTTATTTCCAAAGAGTTCAGGGCATTGAGAAAGGGTATTTGTTCTGTAGGAACTTGCATCTCTTCCTTCTCTAGGATCTCCTCTTCCTCCCATTCTTCACCTTCACCAAGATCTCCATCCCTCCTCTATTTTACTCTTCAACTTCACTATCTCTTCTCTCATGTCCCTATTCTTAGCCATCACTTCTCTGCTCTCTTCCATTTGTTCCTTGACCAACTTGGATAACTCCATATTTTTCATCCTTGTAGAGATCTCTTCGCCCTCTCTGTATGCCATCATTGTTTAGATCCCTTTCCCAAAAAGATCCTCCTATGCTCTGATACCAATCTGATGCAAATCCCTTGGTATCATAATAGGATTTCAAAACAAGTTCAATATGTTGAACTACAAACCCTTCCATGGGCCCTAAAATCCTAGCATCACTCCTTTCATCTTATTTGTCTCTTGGACCATGAATAGGTCTCTCTCTAAATGATGATTTCTCAAAATTCAACAGTCACTCTACCGATGGTGAATTCATTCTTCTTAGACACCACTAGGGTCATATGAAAACCCAAAATTTCAAGTTCTACACTGCCTCCTAAGTATCTCCAAGTCCCAAAGAGCTAGTAGCCCTCTGTTAGGGATTTTTCTTGTATGAACCACAGTGCTTGAAATGACTACTCGAACACCATGCCTTCTAATACTGATTTAGAGACAAGAAAAGCCTAATTTCTAAGGACTGGATAAGGTCCTTCTTCATTTTTGAGCTTCACATATACTCAGGCAGGTTTTACCTCTTAAGATTGTTGTTTACACAGTATGTGTTAATGTGGACACTGATATACTATGTATCTTTGTTAAATCAACTTATAAATTACCTTGCAAATAACCAAGCATAACCAGATGCAAGATATTACCATACAAACCATAGTTGTAAGCATAACAAGAATCAGTGATACAAGGATCTTCATCCTTCTTCCTTTTCTTTATAGGAGGGATAACCTAGTTGATTCACTCTTCAAGGAATCAATAATATGGACGCTGTCCTGCTGACATAGGTCGTTAACAAGTTTAGTTTATCTGTTCTTAGTAACAAAGTATTTTGATTGATTTGGTTTTGATATATTGGAATAACTTAGACAAAGATAGATTATCAGACTGCTTTCTGAACTAGTGCCTATCCTTTGGGCTATAGAGTCAAATATAAGCTAAGATCTCATAGAAACAAAACACAGTAAACTGCCTTACAGTTCACATAGAATTCAGGTAAGTTGCCTTACAAGCTACCCTGTCACCTCAAATCTATTGTATCAAATCTTTAAACAAAGCAGTATGCTCCTTGAAATTACTTACAAAACTTAGTTCTTTCCTTAAAAGAAACTTGCAACTAATCAAATAGTTACCTTATAACCAGAATGTTTCAGAATACCTTGTAAACTTAACATAGAAGAGCACATACAAAGAATAAAGAGACAGCAATGGAGGAGAGTAAAATTGCACCGTATATTATTTATA
>MU227866.1:313542-352558 GCA_018584345.1 Thuja plicata | reverse complement strand
TTGCCTTCATGATCTCAACTGGCATAACTGTATTAGAAGCTCCTGAATCAATCATACAATTCTTGAGCATTTTATCATTGATTATTAATGAAAGAAAGAATGGGTCCACCACCTTTGGAGAAGAAGTCACATTCAAGAATATTTGGGGAATCTCAGATGTTAACATCTCATCCTCATTTCCCCTGATAGGTGGCATCTCAGATATATCCACTGGGTTCTGAATTTTTATTGTAGGTACACTGTTTAATAATGACATCACCTTTTCTTTATGTTCCTTGATCCTCATCATTTCTAGAAATGGTACCTTAACTGTCATCTGAGACAAACATTGACCCATGTCAACTGGAGTATAATAGATATCTAAATGTTTTGACCTATCAATGATATCTTCATTATCTTCATTGTGTTTCTTTTGAAATGGTTCTTTCAACCTTTTATTTTCTGTTTTTTGAACAGGAACAATATTTTCTTAACCCTTTTCATCTTGTATAGCATTTGGCTCTACAACCTTTGTGATGACCTTGACCTTATGTTTATTTACATTTTCTCTAGGTTCTTCTTTCTTCTGAACATACTGAGGGCCTGGCTTATTTTCCTTTATGAAAACACCTGAGGGCTGGCTACTAGTTCTGCCTACCACCCTATTTCTTAAATGGTAATTGCTCCTAGCTTTATTCACTAACTCAGCAGTGATTCTAGCCTTCTTTTCATCTGAAGCTTTTCTTATGAGTGGAATTTCTTGTCTATTTTGAGCATAGCATCTAATATCATCTTTAGTTTCATCCACTTCACTATCAGATAAGATCAGTTGATGGTGATTCTCAACCCTTCTCTGTGAAACATAGGAATCATGATTTTCCTCTTCACTATTTGAATCAGTATCATGGCATGAATAAGTGTTAGTCATACTATGATCACACTGTTCCCCTTGATCATTTTCTTGTTCTTCATTTGCTTTTAAATCTAGGGAAATGACACAAAAATCAGGATTATGAGGGGCATCACAATCTTCATACCAAGTCTCCTCATTGTAGAAATGGACTGAATTTCTATGAAGGGGGTCTAGAGTCTTATTATCTGTTCTTTACCTCTTAGGTGCACCAACAGGCTTTCCATCCTTGAACTGAGTTCCATAGGGGTGATTTTGCATTCTATTCTAAGGATTGTAATTATTATTGTAAAGAGGTTTATTGTTTTGAGGAGCTCTATATTCCTTGTACTCTGGTTCTTTCAGATTTCTCTTACTAAACCTGGGATCATCTCTCCTATTCAGCTTACCAGACACTCTTCTGTTCATTTCAATATTGACTGCTATCTTGTAATCATCAGTAAGCGTTCTAGGTTTTTTATCTCTCAGAGCGTATCCCATTTTGGAATCATAAGCATTTAAATAAGTTTCCAAACAAACTTCTTCATCTAGCTTTATCTTTTGAAACAATTTATGCATAGCTCTTTGAAATCTTGTATTAAATTCTGTAACCTCTTCATTGTAATTTTTCTTGATATTATTGAACTCATTCAATAAAAAACCCTTATTTTTTTTGTCCCCATACTGATCTTTGAACAACTCAATCAACTCATCCATAGAAACAACAGAGCCATTAGCAAGGCTCCTAAACCATTCTCTTGCATCTTCAACAAGGGACTGAACAAATAGTTTCATTTGTACATCTTCATGGGTGATATTCAAGTCATCAACAAAGTCAATGTATTTTGTTAAGTGTGCTTCACAGGAAATCACATTATTACTAGCAAAATTTGGGAGCTTTTCTCCTATGTCACCCACATCTTTAGGAAAGGCATTAGGGTATCCAAGGATACCAACAAAATCAAATTGTTTGTACCTCTCATTATGTAGTGGTTTCCTTTGAAAACTATCATCTTCTTTAGCCATAGTAGCTTTTCCTCTAGAATATGTATTATTCTCTGGTCCAGAAAAAGAATATTCAGAAGATTGTAAAAAATCTATCTTCTTTTTCATTTCAATTGTAGCAGCTTCCATTTGGGCTTTCTCCAACATTTTTTCCATAGTTTCTTTCTCAATTCTCAGTTTCTCCAAATCAATTTCTAACTTAGACATTTGTTCAACTATAGGCTTTTGAAATTTAGGCTCTTGATCTCTATGTTCACCCATCTTTTGTTTACCCTTATTTATTTGCAAAATAGAATCTTTATGAGTGAATGGTACTTCTTTCCTTTTCTGTGACTTGTCTATTTCTTTCATAGTTTGGTGTTTAGGAATTTTTTTCCTATTGTTATCAAGATCTTTGTGATCACTTCTTTTCTTTCTTATTTCTCTTTCCTTTTTCATTTGCTGAACTAGGGCAAGCTGCTTTAATATAAACTTATCTTCATTGTCCAGCATATCAGAAGGGTCATCCTCTGAATCTGAACTGGGTGTATTAATCTCTTCTCTTTCATTTGAAGTAGAAGAAACTGTGGGAGTATCCAATACTCTTTCAGCAGCCTCCTCATAGTCTGAAGTGTTTCCATCATGAGAGTGCTGAATAGTATTCCTATCATTTCTAATATTTGTCTCTTCACCTTTTAAAGGGGTTTCATCCATATCAACTTGATTTTTCTTTTTTCTCCAAGAGGCTCCAACTCTTGAGGATGATGGGATTCCTTCATTCAATACCCTTTCTGGGTCAGTTCTTGTTTTTGACCTAGTATTCATTCTGTAAGACATTATCAATTTTGCACTAATCTCAGATATTTTTCCTTTTTAGAGTCGCCACCCAATAAATTGGGATGAATGAATAACTATCAAAGGTTAATATGACAAAAACAACTGGGATTTTGTAAAACTTTAGATCTTTACACACCAGAGATTTCTGAATACCTAACAAATGATCTTTTAAATAATTGTCCCCAGCAGAGTCACCAATTTGTTAGGGATTTTTCTTGTATGAACCACAGTGCTTGAAATGACTACTTGAACACCATGCCTTCTAATACTGATTCAGAGATAAGAAAATCCTGATTGCTAAGGACTGGATAAGGTCCTTCTTCATTTTTGAGCTCCACATATACTCAGGCAGGTTTTACCTCTTAAGATTGTTGTTTACATAGTATGTGTTAATGTGGACACTGATCTACTATGTATCTTTGTTAAATCAACTTATAAATTACCTTGCAAATAAACAAGCATAACCAGATGCAAGATATTACCATACAAACCATAGTTGTAAGCATAACAAGAATCAGTGATACAAGGATCTTCATCCTTCTTCCTTTTCTTTATAGGAGGGATAACCTAGTTGATTCACTCTTCAAAGAATCAATAATATGTACGTTGTCCTGCTGACATAGGTCCTTAACAAGTTCAGTTTATCTATTCTTAGTAACAAAGTATTTTGATTGATTTGGTTTTGATATATTGGAATAACTTAGACAAAGATAGATTATCAGACTGCTTTCTGAACCAGTGCCTATCCTTTGGGCTATAGAGTCAAATATAAGCTAAGATCTCAAAGAAACAAAACACAGTAAACTACCTTACAGTTCACATACAATTCAGGTAAGTTGCCTTACAAGCTACCCTGTCACCTCAAATCTATTGTGTCAAATCTTTAAACAAAGAAGTATGCTCCCTGAAATTACTTACAAAACTTAGTTCTTTCCTTAAAAGAAACTTGCAAGTAATCAAATAGTTACCTTATAACTAGAATGTTTCAGAATACCTTGTAAACTTAACATAAAAGAGCACATACAAAGAATAAAGAGACAGCAATGGAGGAGAGTAAAATTGCACCGTATATTATTTATATGATCCAGCTTTCCATACATGAAAGATTATACAGCTTCAAAAGATAGACAGAAACCAGAATATCTGAATTCTGTGATATATTATCTCTTCTTCAAAATGTTCCAACATCAAAGACCTTTAACTATTACAACTCTTATGCTATATATAGGTTTTAGACCATCTTGGAATCCCTTAAGGATCCAACAAGCTTCGGATGGTCACAAAACCCTACCCCTAAAGTTACAAGAGAGACAAAAGAAAGAGAGAGAAGAAACGGTGACAGGACTGAGTCAAAAAGGTATAAACATATATTTCTTGTTCTTCTCCCGATCTGGCGACTGCAATCAGATTTGTAGATGGTAGCTAGTAGTATTTATGCTGAGTCTAGATAGTTGTGCTCACCTACTCACCTACATCTTCCTTTTTTAATAACTGTCCATCTTGTCTCTGAACAGTGCAGCGTCAAGTGCTCACCTTACTCATCGTCCAAAATTTCTTCCTCTACTACAGGCTTCTTTTTCTTAGGTGTTGTCATGACTTCCCAAGCCTTTACTTCATCGTCTGATGGCCAATTGAAGTTCTGAGTACTCTATACCTGCACCTTTTTCCTGTCCCATCTTACATCAGTGATGTTTTTGACATCAAGTAGGAACTTGTTGATATCAGTCTCAGCTTTAAAGGCTTCATCCAATATCTTATTGAATCCATCTACATCAACCTCGGTTCCTATAAGAAAAGCCTCTTCACTAGGCATCTTGGTGTCAAACTCACTCTTCCAGGCATCTATAGCCTTTACTTGGTCATTTTCTCCCTTCAAGGAGGGAACAAACCTATTGAAGTCACTTGAAAAGAGACTCAATTTAGCCTCTATCTGGTTCAATTTTTCTTTGAAGAATGAGAGAGCAATGTTAACCCTTTTGATCATATCTTCAACATCTATGACTATTGGAGGAAAATCTGCTCTTATGGCTTGTAGAGATGACAATTTCTCAAATAAAGTTTCCCTAGTAGACCACTTAGTGAAGTAAGGGTTTAGAATAGCAAGGTACCCCATTACCTCAGTATGCAATACTGGCAGCTTATTATATGTATTGATTCCAACATCAGCTTTGTCTTTTAAAATCTCAATCCTATGTTGTAATATACCTTTCAATTCTTTCAAAGCTATTGCATTTCTATTTTCTTCATCTACCTTTTGTTTCACAGCCTCTTCTGACTTTGGCTTATCTTCAATCTACATTGGTGGTGGTTGTGCAAGCACATACACTACCTCAGGCTTTGCCTCCAATTCATCTGACAATGTCTTGATCAACTGATCCCTCTGGTATAGTTGTATGTGGCACATGTCTCTATCCTTAGACAGTGCACTTGTTTCTTCCAGCAGAGTAGTATACCTTTCAGACAATTGCTTTGTCTTGTCCTCATTCAATTGAGCCCAGTGTGTCATAATTTGGGAGATTTCTAAGTCCCCTATATTTTGTACTGACCACACCATCTGATTCCCCACCATATTTTCTTGAATATTCACTAATTGGGGCTTCTGGTCTTTTGGGCTCAAACTCCACATTGCAAAAGCCTGAGATTTTGGGTTATACCCAAATCCTTTTATCATTTCTCTTACCTGGACTTCGCTAACCATTTTAAGGTCTGGCTGCTTTCTGATTTGATCTATAATGAAAGCAGATGCCAAATCCCATCCTTCAGCCAATAATATCCCACTTCCTAACACCATCTTCCTGGCATCTTCAAGAGAGATATCCTATAAGAGGCTGCTTCCATTCTGTACTTCTCCAACCACTGACCCACTTCATCTATGGCATTCTTGCCAATTGTAAAATTGAGAATTTTAAATTGCCTAGGGGTTATAGTCCCCTTTTTGTGCGGTGCAAAGTGCTCATTTTCTGTTAACATCAACTGCCAAATGAATTCCATAGCAGCAACTCTTGCAGGCACATGATAAGGCAATAAATGGGGTGGATGAATACACCCATATACCCTGATGATGGTGAAATTCTCCTCCAAGAAGAAATCACCCCAGTTATGATTTTCAGGCCAATTATCTGTATACTCATAGGGTCTGAGAAGTTGTACGATCTTCAATGGGACTCTAGTCCTGCTTGTCCCCAAACTCTGCACAGTTGGATACACAATCCAATTCTTGAAGGCATAGTAGTCACATTCCCTGGAAGTATAATTCCAAACCCTAACCCAAAACTGGATAGGATTTGGTTGTGTTTGATAGAATCTCTGAGAAGATAAGTTATGCACATCCATGATTACAAAATTGAAGTATAAGAGAAGGTGCATCAGGACTGAATAATGCAAAAACTTAGGCTCCTTCTCCTTGGGGTTTTTTAATCTTTTCTGGGTTGCAACAAAACCCTCATGTATTTCATCAATTATATGCTATATGTAATCATAGCTGGTGCTTGAATGCACCTCTTGCAAATCTAGCACCATCATTAAGATGCCAGAACTGATTCTCTATGCATCTCCATCAATCCCTAGCACTCTACATAGGGCATAAGCGTTATATTTGATGTAGAAGTGTAGGTCCTTGTAATAATAGGGATAGGGCTCAACCATAGGACCTAAGTAATTTTTCAATTCTTTTAACATATGCTTCTGCAATAAGCCTTTTGCAATACCAAGCTTGGAACTATATCTCCTTTCCTGCCTTGTCATGTCAATTTTAGTAGACATGGTGCTGAATAAGCCAAAGGCTTGCATGAATGAGTTTCTGTTCAAAATTAGCAGGGCAGTGCCATCATCCCTTTTGATGGTCTTTGTTAAGGCATCATAGTGATTTGCTAGGTCTAGAAATAGGTCTACATCTAAGAAAACATCAGGAACAAGCAACCTAGCAAGACTACATGTCCAAGGGTTTGAAACTGGGATGGGCTTATCAAAGTTTTTATAGAAGTATGTGAAAAGAGAGTAACCTATTGTGCCCGGGGTCACAGCATCTCGAATGTTCTTGTACTCATTCAGGAGAACATTAGCATCAGCCTTCTTAGTCTGCGTTGAACCTGGCAGGAGACGGAGAAACTCATTAGAGAAACTGGCCTTTCCTTTCTGTTCCTCTCCACTTGCTCCACTTGTTGAAGCAACACTCACAGCTCTGCTCATCCTTGCAACACCCTGAATCTTCTTTTCCTTTACCGATATTGAAACAAATCTATCTCAAATATCAGTTGTTTGTTCTGTGCACAATCTCCTGCAATTTAGAACTTCTCTGATCAACTTTGAATACACTACAAACTGAGAAAAATATCACTCTCCTGAAAATTAGCAACTTGGATTTGAAAATTGAAAGCATGGTGAATGAGAATGAATGCACCATCAACTCCTTATAGCCATCATTCAGAGTATGCAGGTCATAATTTGGAAACATTAGTTCTGCCATTAATTCGACATGCTGTGAACTTTGAAAAACTTAGCCGTAGTTGCTGAAGTTGACAGGAAATCAAATTTTCAAAAATGAATCCTCGGAGAAATCATATAATGTTTAAGAGAGCTGACATGTCACATTCTAATTCATTTTCTGTCTCAGATCTCAGCTACTCTTTTGCACAGTAATCAAAATACGAGCCTCTGATTGGTTGTCGGGAGATTTACTCTGTCACATCAAAAAATTGCCACCATTTTTTAGATCTTGTAATCAGGCGACTGCGCGACTGCATTACGTCTCTTTGTCATGGGCCTTTTTTATTAACCATGGTTCTATCTCAAGACTTGGCGACCATGTGCTTTCTTAACTCTGGCTGACCCAAGTGATCATCTGGCGATCACGCGACATAACTGAAATCATAGTCGTGCACAGTTAACAGTAACTCACCATTCTTTCTGAGACTTCGTGATTACCCATTACCATTAACCTTTACGGTTATCTCCTTGTCGCTGAATGTTCAATTTTATTTTCAAGACTTCGCGATAATGCCTAGTTGCCCAGTCGGGAGATATAAGCCCTGAGCATTCAACTTTACCTTAACATGTTACAAGCGCCCCCTTTTCACTTCTAACGACTGCACAACATACCCTAATCATCAAGTCGGGAGGTCTTTTCCCCTGGGGCACTTTTCTTCTCAAACTTCGCGACCACCATTGGATCTTCTGATTCTTTCATCTGACGGTAGTCGCTTAATCGCTCAATGTTCGGGCATACCCTTAAATCTTTTCCAGACATCGCGACAGAAGGCAAAGCACCTTAGTCTTGAAGTCGCTGAATCCACTTCTTCTTTTTGGCGACCATGTGATAACCTTCTCTCAATAGCCACCCGCCTTATGACACATGTCATACAATCATTGGTTTACTTGTTGCATAATAGAAAACTGAAGCATTATCTTGTTCTGGCGACATCCTGACTAAGCATTACTGTAAACTTCAAACGGCTAGTCGCGTAGTCTGAACTAAAATCTCTTAACCGCCATTCTATTCTGAGACCACATGACTAAAGGCCTAACTTAACTGTTAGCTTTGGCTTGATTTGGCGACAACGCGACATGAAGTAATCGCGAAGTCTGAGAACATTTTCATAACTGTTTAATTTCTCCCGCGATCACCCGACTAACAGTGGGTCCCATCTTTACAAAGCTTTATAACATGGATATCTTGCGACTACCCGACTGAAAGAAATTGCTAAGTTTCAGACTAAAAGGAATATTCAGAACTTAAACGAGACTACGCGACACAAGGAAAAAGCAAAGTCAGGAAGACAAATAGAATATTCGCCTGGGGTAACGTGACGAGGCGACTTAAATTAAAACACATGTCTTAAGTGAATGGAAAAAATAACGCTGAAACATAAGACATGACCTAGGGTTTAAATTCATCGTTTAATACTTGGATAGCCTAGGGTTTTTCAGGGTTTTTGCAAATTTGAACAAGGTTTAGACATGAAAACCTAAAATTTGACATGGGTAAGGGCATAAGGAATGAGAGATAACTGAATTGAGGACATTAGAATGCAGAGAGTAGGACAAGGAACCAGGAAAACTAGCAAAAATGGGAAATACAACCAACACCCTCACCTGAGATTTTTCTTAGGATAAATCCTAAAGTTTTCAAAGGACTTATTGAAAAAACCACATACTTCAACACCCTTTAAATAGATACTCCAAACCCCAACTTTGCAAGTCCTAACTCCAATTTCACATACCTAGATGCTATCAAGTACCTACTAGGCCAAATAGCCCTATTTGGTCACTTTTACAAACAAAGAGCTCTACATAGGTTTAGTTTGATTACTACACCAATTACGACACTAAGGAGGGCATGTAAATAGACCAAATATGAAGGAGCATACCTTGAATTCACCATTTGTTGAAGTTATGCTCACTGTTATGCTTGACTGGATAGTCACATAATGATGCTTGTCCAACTCTTTCACTTGCACAACACTCCACCGGTCATCTCCCACTTTAAGACCATAAAATTCTTAAATTATACTCTCATACCTTGCAAACACCCGAGTCTTAGATTTTCCCCATGGTGAATTTCTAAGATATGAGTGAAACTTTGTGAAACCCTAGGTATGGGAGGGTTTCCCAACTATATCTACAAAATCTACTCTAACTCTCATTCCCCTTGACTAATTCACTCCAAACCAATTGCAAACGAAAGCAATAACATGTTTTCAACTTTGCAAATTGATCATTCTTCAAAAGCAATGCATACAGGATCGTACCAAAATAGTATACAGAGAAAATGCAGGAAAATCACAATAATTCTTATTGTGCAAGTTTCAAAAACTTAACAAATTCATCAACCCAATCCATGAATTCAAGTTTTGTTTTCTTAAAACATGTTTCCCAATGGTTCATAACTGGAATTGAGGCATTATGACTATTGGCCTTCCAACTTCCATAATCTTGCAACATTGTTGCAAAGTTGCATTATGCAACTTTTACCCTTTTCATAAAATATTGGAAATCAAAACATATGGGTGTTGCCCCTCAACCAAAATCAATATAAGAATACCTAAAGACAACTAGAAAATTGTTGGAGATTTTCTTCTATGCAAATAATTTATTGTATGTTTACCATTGATGACAACATATAATATACAACAGGTATCCTATATGCAATTATAAGTACATATGCTTTAGAGCTATGCATGTTTATTTCCATGGTGTATACATTATCTAGTTTCTATGTGCATTCACACTGAGTCAGATATGCAGTTTCAGTTGAGTTATGATTAGTCAATTATGGCATTTACAGATTCTGGAGTTTATCTATTAAGAGCCGACGTAAATACAGTGTTTCTTGAATTGCACCTATCTTCGGGATATGTGTGTTTGTATTCATGTTTAGTTATGATTTAAATATAATTATCCAAAGGTGCTAAACCTGTTTCAATAGAATCATGATGTTAGAGTTAATTTGGTGAAGCCGCCTTTGTGAAGTGTTGCGTTTATTCAGTTTGAGTTGCGCGGTCCTAATTTGTATTGCGTACTTGGTTGAGCCAGCAAGGAAGTTGATAAAGTGTTTCCATATACCATCATGACCTTATCCTTGGTGAAGATACATATAGCAGTTCATATTTGTTCACTAAGTGTCAAAAATGAAGTGAAAAGGAAAAGTCAGAGAAGGGTAGAAAGTCAGAGAGAATAAGTTGAAGATCTATGTGAAGAAACAGAATTTGATTGCAATTCATTGGAACTGATCAAGATAGCAGGTCTACTCAAATAGTTCACTTACCAAATATAATGTATATATATTATACTAAAGGTTGTAGCCTTCACCATCTTAGCAGTGAGCTATTGGACAGTGAGTCCTCACCCTTAAAAGGGTTATCTGTAAAAGACTCCTAACAGGGTCCGACCTTTAACCAGGTCTCTGTACTTATTGCATTGTAAAGATCAACTCCTAACAGGGTTGTAAGATCTTCTAACAAGGATCATTATAAACTAGTGTAGTTATTTGTGGGTGCTAATTCCCACCATAGTTTTTGCCTATTTGGTTTCCCCGTAATCAAATTGTTGAGTACTCTGTTGTGTTATATGAATGTGCATTTACTTTATATCAAATTATATTAAGGAAAGAGAAAACAATTAAATTGACTGATAACTGATTCACCCCCCCTATCAGTTATCCTTGGGACTATTCCAACAATTGGTATCAGAGCTAAGTACCTTGGAGAGAAAGCCTAACAACTTAAGGTAGATCAGATGGCATACTTAAGGAAAGAGAGTCCTAAGTTCGATGGAGAAAACTATCTTGACTGGAAGAACAAAATGATAACACATCTTCAGTGTGTTGGATTTGAGATCTACGAGATTGTCACTCAAGAAGTTGATTTTCCCACCTTGAAAGATCTTGTAGCTGATGAATCTACTATGAAACAAAAGGAAGTGTTCACTAATAATGTAATTGCCAAAGAAGCCCTAATCAGTGCCCTATCTGACAGTGAATTTTCTGAGATCAAGAAGACAGAAAAAGCATACTCTATTTGGAAATACTTAGAAGACATGTTTGAAGGAGACATCCAAGCAAAGAATGCACATAGAAAGACATGGAAGAAAAGATACAACAATTTAGAGATGTTACCTAAAGAAAACATCAGAGATTACAATCAGAGGATAAATGAAGCAGTATTAGGTATAAGAAACAATGGTGGAGAAATATCAGAGGAAGATATAATGGAAAAGTTAATGACCACATTGACAGCAGACTATGAGAGCAAGATCAATATCTTAGATGAGACTATGCAATTTTCAAAATACTTCAAGAGGGAGACTTTGATTAGAAAAATATCTGCATTCGAGATATCTAGATTGAAGATAGAACCTAAAAGTGAGACAACCTTCAAAGCCACAGTCCATAACAAGAAATCTATAAGCAAATCTAGTAATAATGAAGAAGTGGATAAAGAACTAGAAGAAATCATTGCTATGAATACCAAGAAGGAAAGGAAAGGTAAATGGAAATATGAAGGACAACTACCATTCAAATGTTTTTCATGCAACAAAGTTGGTCACTTTGCATCTAAGTTCCCTACAAGAGTCAAGAAATTCAGATCAGATTACAAACCTAAGTACACTAAAGAATGTTATCATGCCGAGGATGGTGTAACTGATGATAACTTGGGAGAAGATGAAATTGGATTTGTTTCCATTAAAGACATTGAGAAGATGGTTGAAGAAATGGACAAAGAAGATGAAGTAAAAGAACAAGAGTTAGCATTAGTTTCAAAAGCTAACATCAGAACTGACTGGATCATTGATAGAAGATGTTCACACCACATGATAGGAGACAATGAAATATTTGTACATTTGGACAATTACAAAGGTGGCATGGTTAGATTTGGAGATAACACTCCGAAACCTATCATAGGGAGAGGATCTATCACCCTAGATGGAAAGAAGAAGATAGATGATGTTCTCTATGTTGATTGTTTGCATCATTTACTAAGTGTTGGACAGTTGCTTGACAAAGGATATCAGTTGGAATTCAAAAACAACCAGTACATCATTAATAAAAAAGGAGACATGATTTCATTAGGTTCAAAGACCAAAGGTAATGTTTTTCAGCTCAACTTAGAAGTAAGTTGTTTTGTTGCAAAAGTAGATGACAGCTGGCTATGGCACAAGAGACTTTGTCATATCAATTTTGACAACATAGTCAAGATAAGTAATGTAAAGGAAGTAAGAGACCTTCCTAGCATTGCAAGACCAGTTGACACCATGTACAGGGTATGTGTGATGGGGAATCATGTGAGGACCTCATTCAGGAGCAAACAAGACTCTGCAGGAAACAAATTAGATCTGATACATATATACCTATGTGGACCTACTCAAACAAGATCATACTACAGAGAAAGGTATTTTATTTTGTTTGTTGATGATTTCTCAAGGATGATGTGGGCTGCATTCTTAAAAGAAAAATCTAAAGCTTTTGAAAAGTTCAAAGTATTCAAAGCTAAGGTTGAGAATGAATCTGGATTAAAGATAAAATGTATGAGATCTGATAGAGGAGGAGAATTCATCTCTGACCACTTTTATGACTACTGTGAAGAGCATGGAATCAAAAGACAGTTAAGTGCACCTAGAACCCCTCAGTAGAATGGGATAGTGAAAAGGAGGAACAAGATAATACTTGACACAATGCGCACTATCATGATTGAAGGAAAGTTTGCCCATACCTACTAGAGAGATGCAGTCAATACAACAGTTTACACTATCAATAGAATACAATTGAGACCAGGCGTAGATAAGACACCTTATGAACTTTGGTTTGGTAATGTACCCACTCTAAAATACTTCATAATCTTTGGAAGCAAGTGATACATCAAGAGAGATGATAGCATTGGTAAGTTTTATGCTAGCAGCGATGAAGCTATTTTTCTTGGTTACTCTACTAAAAGAAAAGCCTATAGATGTTTCAATCTAAGACTAAAGAAGATCATTGAAAGTACTGATGTGAAGATTGATGAGAAGTTTATGATTCAAGAAAGATATTATGAATATGCTCCCATGATTGAAGATGAGCCCAGACCCATCAATAAGGACACAGTTATTGAAGAAATGTTTGATTTTATTGATGTTTCATGTAACAATCCTGAACCAAGCGAAGAAGAATCACAGATTACAGATGAAAGTATCACTCCTAAGAATTCAAGATGCACATCCAAATACCACTCTAAGGAAGATATCATTGGAGATTAGAGCGCAAAATTCCTAACAAGATCTAGAGAAAAAGGTTCAACCACTGATGAAGAGGTATGCTTACTTTCACAGATTGAACCCTTAAGTGTTGAAGATGCGTGCAAAGATTTTGATTGGAAAAGTGTCATGCAAGAAGAATTAGATCAAATAATCAAGAATGAAACATGGGAACTGGTCCCTAGACCTCATGACAAGAACATGATTACGGAACTAAGTGGATATTCAGAACAAAATGAATGAAGAAGGCACAGTGGTAAGGAACAAAGCAAGATTAGTATGCAAAGGATATGCACAGAGAGAAGGAATAGACTACACTGATACAATTTCCCATGTGAGCAGACTTGAAGCTATCAAGTTTTTTTTGGCCTATGCAACATTCAATAACTTTAAGGTATATCAAATGGATGTCAAATCAACATTTCTAAATGGTGACTTAAAGGAAGAAGTCTACATAGAGAAGCCTGAAGGATTCAAACTTTCAGATAAACTAGACATGGTATGAAAATTAAAGAAAGCACTTTATGGACTTAAACAGGCCCCAAGAGTGTGGTATGAGAGACTTGATGGTTACTTAACAAAGATAGGATTCAGAAAAGGAGTAGCAGACTGTAATTTATTTATAAGAGAGACAGATGAAGGACTAATTCTTGTTGCTATTTTTGTTGATGACATTATCTTTGGAGGTAATGACAAACTTAGTGCAGAATTTGCCAAAGAAATGAAAAGTGAATTTGGAATGAGCATGATTGGACCTATCAAATACTTTCTTGGATTAAATGTAAAAGAAATGGACAAAGGCATATTCATAAATCAGTCCAAGTATGTGAAGGAGATATTGAAGACCTTCAAGATGGAAGATTGCAAACCAGTAAGCACCCCCATGATAATAGGATGCAAGATTTCTAAAGATGATGATTCCACAACAGTTGATAAGACCCTATAAAAGTATATGATTGGAAAACTCATATATCTCACTCAATCTAGACCTGACATTTCTAATGCAGTTGGTATTGTTGGAAGATTTGCAGCTGAACCCAAGCAAAATCATCTAATGGCAATAAAAAGAATATTCAGATACCTAAAGGGAACTATAGACTATGGTTTATGGTATCCTAACTCAAAGAACATACTTCATATTTATACAAATGCAAATTGGGAAGGTTGTGTTGATGACAGAAAGAGCACATCAAGAGGAGCAGTATTTCTTGGAGACAGGTTGGTCACTTGGACAAGTAAAAAGAAGAATTGTATCTCTCAGTCAATAGAAGAAGCTGAGTATGTTGCAGTAGCATTGAATTGTTCAACAATGGTTTGGATCAAACAAATGATTAAGGGCTTTGATATTCAGATTGATTATCCTATTTTTATTCACTGTGACAACACTAGTACTATCCATATGTCAAAGAACCCTATGATGCATGCAAAGACAAAACACATTGAGATCAAATACCACTTCTTAAGAGAAAAATTTGCAGACAAAGAAGTAAAGATGGATTATGTAAGCACTAAAGAACAAATAGCAAATATTTTTTATAAAGCCTCTATCAAAAGATACTTTTGAGTATGTCAGGGAGAAGTTGGGAGTAATTCCCTTTCCTGAATCTGATTAGAACTTGTAGAAAGAACATCATTCCTTGGTGACTGATGAATGGTTGACTAATTCACTTTTGGAGTAGTACCTATGCTTAATGGTGTTTAACACCCTTTGTCATTGATGTCAAAGGGGGAGTATTAGTAAGGGGGAGCATATACTCTGGGGGGTATACAGAGCAACAGCAGTAAAGAGGAACCTTTGATGAGGATATTGAGAAGATTTTAAAAAGAAGCAAGACATTTTGATTTGATGATATCATATGTTGCCATCAATGTCAAAGGGGGAGATTGTTGGAGATTTGCTTTTGTGCAAATAATTGATTGTATGTTTGCCATTGATGATAACATATAATATATAGTAGGTATCCTATATGAAATTATAAGTATAGATTCTTTAGAGATATGCATGTTTATTTCCATGGTGTCTACATGTTCTAGTTGTTATGTGCATTCACGTCAAGTTAGATATATAGTTTCAGTTGAGTTAGGATTAGTCAGTTATGGCAGTTACAGATTCTGGAGTTTATCTGTTAAGAGCTGACATAAATACAGTGTTTCTTGAGTTGCACCTATCTTTGGGATATGCATGTTTATATTCATGTTTACTTATGAGATAAATATAATTATCCAAAGGTGCTAAACGTGTTTCAATAGAATCATGATGTTAGAGTTAATTTGGTGAAGCTGACTTTGTGAAGCGTGGCATTTATTCAGTTTGAGTTGCGCATTCCTAATTTGTATTGCGTACTTGGTTGAGCTGACAAGGAAGTTGATGAAGTGTTTCCAAATACCATCATGACCTTATCCTTGGTGCAGATACATATATCAGTTCAGATATGTTCACTAAGTGTCAAAAATGAAGTGAAAAAGAAAATTCAGAGAAGAGAAGAAAGTCAAAGAAAATAAGTTGAAGATCTATGTGAAGAAATAGAAGTTGATTATAGTTCATTGGAACTGATCAAGACAGCAGGTCTACTCAAATAGTTCATTTACCAGATATAGTGTATATCTGTTATACTGAAGGTTGTAGCCTTCACCATCTTAGCAGTGAGCTATTGGACAGTGAATCCTCACCCTTAACAGGGTTATCTGTAAAAGACTCCTAACAGGGTCTGAATTTTAACCAAGTCTTTGTACTTCTTGCATTGTAAAGATCAACTCCTAACAAGGTTGTAAGATCTTCTAACAGGGATCATTATAAACTAGTGCATTTATTTGTGGGTGCTAATTCCCACCGGGTTTTTTGCCTATTTGGTTTCCCCGTAATCAAATTGTTGAGTACTCTATTGTTTTATCTGAATGTGCATTTACTTTATATCAAATTAAATTAAGGAAAGAGAAAAGAATTAAATTGACTGATAATTGATTCACCCCCCCTCTTAGTTATCCTTGGCACTATTCCAACAAAAACATCGTAGGACCTTCATGGACCCCTAGTGCCCATATGTCCAGTGTTGCTTATAATTCACCTACATAGGATATTGGGTTAAAAAATAGGGTAGCTTATTACAGTTTGAACTTAAACACACGTCATATCCTAAACCATTTGGATTTCTATCTAAAGATCCTATTCGGTCTCCTTTTCTTGCTTGGTAGATGCCCCTACATCAAGGAGGTTTCATATTCCTAATGTTAAATATGAGATTGGATTAATCCCCCTTGATCATCATTTATTATTGTATATTCTGGTGAACCCAACCATGGGGTCTTCACTGAAGGGAACTACACTACCACATGCATTCATATTGGGGGGGTTTAAAATGGGCAAACAAAAGGGGAAACATGTTGTCTGAATAGAGGGGAGGTTTTTTTGGGCTAGGGGGTGGGGGTTTATATAGGAAAATAGGTGTGTGGGGTATTGGAGGGGTATGGAGAGAGTGACAAAAAGGGAGTTTGGGGCAATACTTTTTGAAAATAGGGGGATTATTTAGTATGCCACATATGCAAGTTCTATGATTTAGGTTCACTGGTTGAAGCCCCCTGAAACTGACGCATGGCATTTTCATTATGATTTGGTGTTTATATCTCCTTTTTATCATATCTACATAGATAGGAGGGTCCATAGGAGAGATATAAAGTGATAAAATGGATCGCGACTAGTTGTTGTTGCTAACTCTCCACATCTTTCCTTAACCACTAGCCAAGATGGAAAGAATCTTTCTAGCTATTGCAACTAAATATTGAAAATTCATTCATATCTTCACAAAAAAATTCTTCTTACCTGTTTGAAATTCAATCATGTACAAGATTTTGAAAACAAATTGAGTAATTTTGAGGTGTACTTTCATCTTTATTTTCTTTAAATAATAAATTCAATAACATAGGGAATGATTGCATACCTCCTTGGAAACTTTCCTTTGGCTCATCATATAAGAGATCAACAGGTGTATCACAGTGCATACCTTTAGTACTGAATGCATCATGCTGAGAGTAATCATCTACTTCACCAACTGGACAAATATCAATGTTAACTCTTGAAATTTCCTCCTCATAAACATGCATTGATTCATCAATCTGTTTATTCTAACGGATTTATAAAAAGTTTGGACCATTTTTATCAACATATTTTTGATATTCTATATTTAAAAAATCTGAAATTTCCTTTGAACTTAGAAGATCTTTTTCTTCACCATTACATTCATTGATATCTGTTTCCATATAAATCTCACCATGTATGGATTCTTCTTCAACATGATCAAAATTTTATTCTTCCATGTTATCATTATTTTCATTTCTATCTATTTCAACATAAAGGTCAACATCCTTTTCATGTACAAGAGTCTTTTCAGTGTGATCAAAGTCTTCAATTGCATTCAAATTTGGAGCACTTGTAAATTTTTCCATGTATTCATCTTTTTTTGCCATCCTATTTTCACATATTTGATTTAGCAAAGCTCTCAGTTGAGAATCATGATAAATGCCTAACTCACAAAGTTTATCTACTAATTCCCTTTACAAAGGCTTGAAATCTGAAGGTATTTCTCAATAAATTTTTATCAGTCTCATGAAAAAATGAAATCCAGATTCACCTTCATATATTTCCAAATCAAAAAATGCATCCAAGGGAGCCATGTAAGTGTCTTCTTCCATAGTTTAATCTTGTGTTTCTTCTAGTTCATAGCACATGTTCTCTTCTTCATCATTATTACATTCATTTGTTTCCACATATACAGATTATTCCTTGAATTGACCCAAAATTTCTATTTTACTCAAATCTAAAACGTCATCTAGTCCATAATTGTCTTCGTCCAATATTTTGAACAAAATTTTCAAACTAGAGTCAATTGATATTTCCAATTCATGAAGTTTATTTAAGAATTTATTGCCTGGAGGCATGATGTATGAAGGTATTTCTTGATAAATATTTACCGTCCTTAAGAAAAAATTTGTGGTATATTCACCCTCATATCTTTTCAAATTGAAAAATGCATCCAATGGAGGCATGTAAGGTTCTTCTTCCATAATGCATTTCTTATTTTCATCCTGTTCATAGAACACGTTATCTTCTTCCTCACTTGCATCATGAAAAATATGGAGAAACCATTGCTCAAACTATTTCCATGATGAGATGAACTATGTAGGTATTGAATCATATTCTTCTCTTGCATTATCCTTCATTGTCCTAAAAAATAATTTCATCACTGTATCTTCTGCACAAATCTGATTTTCCTCTATGAATGTACAAAATGCATCCAAATGCTCAAGCATTGATTCATAATATTCTCCATGAAATATTGGTACAAGTTGTGAAATTTTAGGGAATAACTTATTAGGAATACATTGAAATCTTCTGAGATCCAACGGTCTGATGCCATCTGCAATAAAAAAATTCTCTGAAATGGATATTTATTTTGATACATCCTGAAATAAAATTGATATCTCTTTCAAAAAGGAAAATTTTCATCTCCTTCTGGAATTTCTCTCTCAGTAGATTCACTAAATGAAATGTTTATTGAATAATAGGGTCACCACCTCTTTTTGAGGAAAATATTGTTTTATTATTTTGGGTTCAGGTCTCCAATAGAGTCTATTATGTCACCAAATATTTTTGAAAACTTCTTAACTCTCCATTAGAGTCATGAATCTGTTGTGTGACTTAGATGGGAAAAACTAAATAATCCAATCATCACCAAAGATTCTAGGTATTCTACAATGGTCCTATATAACTCCCCAATGGAGTCACCAATCTATTGATGCCTAAATCAATAGATTGGAAATTATATGAGCTTGCCTACTCAATTATAGGATCTTCCAAATGACTTGGCCAACAAACTGGAGTGATCAATTATGATCCTCCTCCCCTAAACTTTAGGATCTATAGAACCAAGGAGGGTGAGCCTATACATTAACCTAATCACCAGGTTCAAGGTGTTTTATAGAAGATAGCAATGTATATAAAACTTGAGTGATCTCTCAAGATGGCAAGTGAATTATTGAAACAAATCGAATTGTGGATATAACAACTATTAAATATTTGAATTTTTTTTGAAAGAATGCTTAATAATAATTTATTTCTTAAAATGGAATGAATGCTTGACTGAATATTTTATAAATGAAAATGCTAACAAATTCCAGAGGTTAGTAACAGACCAATGCCTTCTCTTTCTCATGTGATGAAATTTTGCCTTCATGATTCTATGTATAAACTTATGAGATAGTTTTAAACTATCAACCAAATGGATTTTGTATGTTCAAGTAATTTTAATTTATATTATAGTTAGTCTGCAATATTTGCATCTTCTCATACCACGAATACACCCACAGTCTTTGTCACTAACAAGATCCTACACAAAATAAAATAAGTTAATCTCGTATTAATTTCAGAAAGTAAAAATTTACCTGTTGTTGGAGAATGATCTTCATTCATTTTTTTCAACCCCATGGAAAATATTTGACTTCCAACTGATTAAACTCAACTGAGCTACACCTTAGTGCCATGTGTCACATAATCACTCACTCACAACCTAAATATTTTATTGCTCACTTAATCTATGAGCTAGTAGCAAACCACTATCTCCAACTCACCAACTGAAAATGTCCAAGATTTAAACCTTCATGAGCTAGAAACCAAAGAATTCAAACCATCCATCGCCAACTCTTGGCTTATAACACTAACTATCATCCATACTCTCAACTTGGTGACTAAATAATAAACTTAATCACTCATCATCTCGCCATCCTTTTATGCTATCTCCATTAACCGGTGTGAGTTGGAAAAAAACCATTGATCATTCACATCCTGGATAGGTGGAAATCACGTGCTAGTTCTCTAACATAGGCACTAGTTCAACCTTCTAAAAACTGAGCACACATGGCATGATCTCACTAATTCTCCAACTAATAGCACATAACTACTCATTACCTCACTAGATAGCGACTAGCCATTGTCACTAGTTCTCCACGTTCTTCTTTAACCATTGTTTCAACTAGCGAGCTAGAGTAACTGTTATCTCGAATTCTCTATTTAATCTGCTAACTGTGGTTTCAACTAGCGAGCTCACGACTAACATATGCCTCTCACTCTCAGCATTTTTTTTAAATTTTTATTTGAACCTGCAAGTTGGCAATTAACCTTTGTCACTAGCTCTCGGCTCATTCTTTGACTGCTACTCACACTCGCAAGATTGTGACTAGCTGGTGTCACTAACTCTCCACATCTTTCCTTAACCACTAGTCAATCTTGCAACCTAGCGATCACTGTTGTCTCTAGATCACTTCACATTTTGTTAACTATTATTGACCACTGCAACCTAGCGATTAACCTTTGTCACCAATTCATTACTTGATTCACTAACCACCACTTTAGCCTGTGAGCTGGCGACTAACTTCTATCTCCATATTGTGATATCATTTCTAATTGCTTCCTTCAACGAGCGATCTCATGACTGACTTCCTTGTGGCACCTTCTTATTTTTCCAATTGTCTCCATCCATCAATCTCACCTGCACAAGGCCAAAAAAATTCCTTATTAGCACTTGGGCCTAAGCTAGTCACCAACTTGCCATTATGAGCACCCAACCTACCAAAATCATGTTTCCTTTTGCAACTTAATCTATGCTTGTTTACATATAAAAACACCCAGTTACTCCTTGACATAGGCAATGTGGGATAAGTGTGTTATAACAAT
Source organism: Thuja plicata (assembly GCA_018584345.1). Lineage (NCBI taxonomy): Eukaryota > Viridiplantae > Streptophyta > Pinopsida > Cupressales > Cupressaceae > Thuja > Thuja plicata. The sequence goes on along the minus strand of MU227866.1, from coordinate 331,421 downwards.
TTTTCTATTGTGACCTTCATAGAATATTCATTCTCTCACAACCATAAAAACTCACGTGCCTTGTACATTTTCCATTCCTTGTGACATCACCTGATCAATCCTCATACAAAAAAGCAGTAACCATTCTTATGATAAATTGCATAGACAATAAAAATGCCTTCATGTATTAAGATCAAGGATGAATATGAAAAATTTAAATGAATTAAGACTAGGAAGAGATTTCTAAATGCATAATTAAATTTAAAAATTAAGTGCTAAAAGATGCATCTACACTTGCAAAAATGACCAAGGGAACGATGAATATTGAAGACCAAGGTTGTGGAGAATACTCATTAACTCATTCCTTTCACATTGGGAAGCTCCCTCTTTCCCAAAAGTCTTATGGAAAACCACACCTTTTGCAAAAACAAGAGAAAACTAATACCCATCATAACCCACATGCTCCATTTATAAAATAGGGAGAGTTACATAAAGAGTTCATTAATGAAGATATGTCTGCATGGAAATAAAAGAATGAAAAAGAATAGGAACCTATCCAATTGTATGTTGAAAAATATAGAAAAGGATTCAAGATAATGCAGAAAAAAGGATATGATGGTTGTAGTGGTATTGGCACAAAGGAAAAAGGAATTATAGAGTGTATTTTTGTGCAAGGGTGACCACCTAATAGAGGACTTATATTTAAACCATTGTCAATTGGCTCTTTGTGTACTAAGGTACCCTGATCTGAAAATGAGAATGCCTTGAATGATGACATGACATCTAAAAACATCCATCCTAAAACTAATTCCACTGAGTGGGAATGGTATTCCTATTCCTCAATCCCTTATTCTCTTGAACATGTCTTTTTTTGTCCCTAATGACTTACCCATTGACGACAAACATGTCAATGATACACCTCCTCCCCTGCAAACTAGTTCTCAAGCTTAGATCAAAATTTTCTGGGATCATAACACCACCTCTGAGGATATTTCTAGTGACACAGACATGAATAAAGTTTATATTATTCCCCTTATACCTATTAGGTCCAAAACATAGACAATACCAATGATGGCATGTCTTTAGTGTACCTTGAACTGATAGATTATGACCAACAAGAACCACCAAGCTTAGACCATTTTGAAAATGATGAAGTGATAGTAGAACTCTTTGAGCTCAAAGAAGGTATGCCACAAGAAGATCATAAAGAAGTATTTTTTAATTGATATTGATGTCATGGCTTATTTTTGGGAGTCAACTCCATCTTCTAGTCACAACATTGAAAATAAAAAAAATGAAAAAATTGGTCTTCTGGTGAAAACTAAAAAGTGTCATTAGATTGTGAAAAAAGTAAAAATAAAGGATGTATCCAAGGGTGAAAACCTCTTAGAGTTTCCCAAGGATGGAAGATTGGACATAACCACACAGAAATAAAAATCAACATTGTTAATTGAAATGACAAAAGAGATCAACTTTGGAACACCAAACAATCCAAATATTATACACTTTGCAGCCTCATTATCAGAGCAAGAAAAGAATAAGTTCGTAAGATATTTTTGGAAAGGAAAATAAAATTCTCTTGGTATTATGTAGATATTCTAGGCCTAGATCCTGAATTGGTCCTTCATCAGTTTCCATTGAAACCAGGTGTTAAGCCTTTTAAGAAAAAATTAAGAAAAATGCATCCTCAGATAGCTCTTTTAGTGAAAGAAGAACTAAAAACATTACTGGATTCCAATTTCATAAGACAAATTTATTATGTAGATTGGATTTTCAATTTGGTTCTAGTAAGAAATCACAGTGGGGGCATAAGAATATGCACATATTTTTGTGATCTTAACAAAGTGTTCCCTAAAGATGATTTCTCCTTGCCAAACATTAATATCATAGTAGATAGGACAGATGGATATGAGATTTTATCACTAATGGGTGTTTTCTTAGGATAAAACCAAATTAGAATTGTACCTAAATATCATCCCAAAATAACCTTTACATGTGCTTGGGGAAGGTATTGTTGAAATGTGATGTCTTTCGGCCTCAATAATGCCAGAGCAATGACAACCATCTTCCATGACTTCATGTACATAATTATGGAAGACTATGTACATGATCTATTATGCAAGTCACCCACCTGAAAATATCATTTTAGAATTCTTGGCAAGATCTTTGACAAAATGGAAAACTAGAAGCTCTAACTCAACCCAAAGAAATGTGTTTTCAGAGTTGTTTCAAGAAAAATCCTAGGCTATATCGTTTCTTGTAGAGACATTGTAGTGGATCCTGAAAAAGTTAAAGATATATTAGACATGCCTCCTCCAACATCTATCCTATAATAATTAATAAGTCTTAAAGGGAAATCATAATCTATCTGAAGATTTATTGCACAACTAGCAGATAAGTGTCACCCTTTCCAACATTCACTACATAAGGGTGTGACCTTCAAATAGAATGATTAGTGTGAGAATTCCTTTTAGAAATTAAAATATTACCTACTCACCCCACTAATTTTTATGCCTCTCATCCCATCCAAGCCATTCATTCTGTACATATCTTCTACTGAGACAACATTAGGATCTCTTGTGGCACAACATGACGTACAAGGAAAAGAAAGAGATATTTTCTACATTAGAAAGAAACTTGTTGATTATGAACTAAACTATACACTCATTGAGTGTGCATTCCTTATAGTGGTCTTTGCACCCCAGAAGTTAAGACAAAATATGCTCAATCACAAATTAATCCATTGAAATATCTATTGAGCAAGCCAACACTTACAAGGTGACTAGACAAGTGGGTGATGATCCTAAGTGAATTCAACATTGAATATGTGGATCATAAAATAATTAAAGGCCAAGTAATAGCTGACTAGCTAGCTAAAGCACCAATAAAAGATGATCACCCTTTGTTATCATATTTTCCAAATGTGTCAATCTTTTCTATCACAACATCCAATGAATGGAAATTATATTTGGATGGCTCACACATTAGGAATGGATCAGGTTCAAGTATTCTATTTTTCACCCCACAAGGTGATGTGATGCCCAAATCATATAGAATGTATTCTGAATGTACTAACAACATAGTTGAATATGAGGCTCTGATCACTAGACTAAAATTAGTAATACAATGGAAAATTCAGCACTTGCAATTGTACGGAGATTTGTAGGTAGTCATTCTCCAAGTTAATGAAGAATATGAAAGTAAAGATGAAAAATTGGTACCCTACTAATGCAGGAGAATCCTTGGTTCTTTCCAATCTTGCATCAAAAAAATAAAAAAAATTTAGTCTGTTCCTATTTAGTTAGTTTATGTGTTTTTAGCAGCGTTCCTCTGAGTTCTCTCATTTTCTATCATAGACTTCATGGCATGTTCTTGTCATCATGTTTGATCTTTTTTGGGTTTTCACCTTAATATATTTATTCTTGATGGATATTGAACCGCCTCACAATAGGTGCTTAGTAATCATGCCCAAAGCCTCTCTTACGAATAGTTTATTCAATCTAAGGATCACTTCTCCCACCATGAGGTGCATTTAGTTTGTCAACCCAGGGATGTATACTTGAAATCGTATGGCACAATACGTGCACTAATTCCCTTAAAGAGTCATTCTACCTATGTTGTAGGAAGGTAAAATGCATGAAAGGAATCTATAATAGAGCTATAGGAAAGGAAACACATCTAATCCTTACTGGAATGAATGCTACAAATTGAAAACTCTACTTAAGAATATTATTTCAACCTAGAGAATCCACTATAACTATCCTTGTAGGTGTTGCAGGAACATTCACAAAGTACAGTGCTACAGGAAGAAACTGTAATCTTCTATCTAGAATGCTAGAGATGCAGAAAGTAAATCTATTCTACTCTACTCTACTCTAATCCACCTCACAAGTGAGCCCCCTTGGTTGGCTTCTACTAATCTATTAACACAGAAGATAAACCAAAATTCACGTCATTATATTTCAAGAACTGATTACATAAGAACGATACATAAAACTAGAAATGAACTTGTTGTGCATGATGCAACAGAACAATGTATTCCAAAACCTCCAAACTTAAAAACTAACAGTCCCATCCCTATAAATAGAGGATTGACTTATTTATTCTAAAATAGAAAAGGAACCATCTAACTGAAACCATGCCAAAGAGGAAAAATAGGATAAGTAACAGCCCATGACATATGTAATGAAGTCTGGGCAACCAAGTCAACATGCTGGGAGCATGGAGGGAATATAGCAGTGCTACATTCCTATATTTCTGGAACAATGGATCCTCATTTACAGTAACCGTGTCTTCTGATGCCATGATGATTATCTATTCGTAGCTTGTCTTCAATGTCCTCTTTGAATGTTTTTGACCACTCTCAAGTAACTCCTCCTTCCTGGCAGGTTAGTTATCATGTAAAGATATTCATACAAGTAAACTTAATAAAATTGATCCAGATATTAGAACACACATTCTGATTGTTATATGAAATATTGCAATACATATATAATATTGGCAAAACATGACATATCTATTCTACCCATGGGTTTAATGGTTCTAGCTATACTTTGACATAGGTTCAACTGATTATAATTCCACAAATGTTTTGGCAATACTTAAAAATAGAGTATAAAGATTAATATAATAGAGACAGTAAATGGTCTCATCATCTTCCCCCTAGTAAGTTGAATGCTTGTCCTCAAGCATTACATCTTTGGGTAGTTACTCTGAAATAACCAACCTCTTTCCTCCCTTACCTCTGGCTCTTGAAAGTATAATAGAACCCCCTTGTCTTCTCCTATACATGCACCCTGTGATCCTCATGCAGTTGGTCAAGCCGGTCAGTGTTGATGTCATACAGGGGCCAAAGGAGCATTGGTGGCTGCATGGTGAGTGGACACCAGAGTTCCTACCTAATTTTCCTACCCAGCTACATGTATTTTGGTGCTCTGTGAATAGCCTCTTGGAGATTGATAGGACTGTGTGGTATTGACTTCTTAAGTGCTTCAGTTAACCTACCCCATCTACTTCTGGTAGCAGCCAGGGTTCTTTGAAAGACAAAGTAAGACGTGCTATCATACTCTGCATAGACCTATGTTCTGATCCAAAAAAATTTATCCCTTTTTTCGTCCTTAATTTTTCCATAGGTAAAATTGAGCCAATCTCTAAGGAGTATATTTGGCTTGCTGCTCTCTTCCCTTAATGACAATGGTTTTGTTTTCTCTTGTTCCCTATAATTTTTCAGCTGTCTGTCATAATTGGCCTCATTGTGCATCCAGGACATTAATGCCCTTAGATGTACAACCCCTATGTAAAGTAGAGGGTTCCACTCAGTCTCTTCTGGGATAATGAAGTTATGTATGTACAGTTCACAAAGTAAATTTTGCTTCCATGAGGGAAGGGTCTGGTATAGGCCATAAAATTCTTGGGATGACTTTAACTCAGAGTCTATATCTTTAATGGTCATCATTAGTTGGAACAAGAGGAACTATTCTTTCAAATAGAAGGCGTAAACCCTAGGGGGTGGCCTACATGTAATTATTTGATCTGCTAATTTAAGGGCATGATCCATCTTTTATTTCTATTTTTCCAATTGCTCTTTCAACTCTACAATCTCTTCCCCTTTCTCTGTTATTACTTTCTTCAGTTTCTTTTTCTCTTCTCCCCATAAAGTTGTTGTTAAAACATAATTATTATGAAATCCAAAGAGAAGCGTTTGCAAGGTGATTGGGCCATGATCTTCTACCTGGTTACTTTGCCTCCTTTGTTCCTTCCATGACTGCTCTAAGAAAAGTTTTAACCAAGTTCTTTTATATGGAACTAGGGCAGTCTCTGAGTGGGCTAACTGATGGGTTACTGAGGCACTCTCCTCGTTACTGTCTGGGATATCCTGATGGATTTTTTGGGGACTATTTTGGTAAACATCAGATTTAGCTTCACAAGTATCTGTTAATTTTGGAGGAAAGTTTGGAATTGCAGACTAATTTGGGGAATCATCTGGAATAATTTGTACATTGGGTTGTTCATCATATTGCAAAGGGGAAGCAGGTTGGCTTTCTAAGGATACTCTAGGGAGCTATCCTCTCATTTTAGGGCTTCTTTTCACAAGGGTTTCTTCAATTTCTATAGCCTTTTTCTTAATAACCTTCTTCGGCTTCTCTGTTGAAGGAGTAGCTTCTGCAGGAACCAACTTCCTTTTCGTCCCCTTTGAGGTTGTAGGGGTTTGTGGCTTGGCTACAGGAATAGAAGTCTCTCCCTCTAATTTATGCTTTTCTTTTGTTTAGGTAGAAGTAGGTAAATTTCTCTCATGAGAAGGTAAAGGTATACTTTCTTACAGATTTTCAATTTCTGCCCCCTGGGTATCTTGCTCGATGGCTGGGTCAATCGGTATTGCATCATCATGAGAAGATTGCACATTAGGGTTAACTTGTGGTTGTAGGGTTTTATGCTAAACAAATTCTGACCATGCCATGGGAGAGGCATCCCTAGGATATCTTTCTATTAATAATTTAATTAGGGCATGGTGGGTGACAGAATTGACATTTCCTTTTTGGGTCTCCTTAGCACTGATGCATAACATATTGTACAAGAAATTGGGGACATTCATTGGAAGTTTATGCCTTACATAACTCAGTAATTTAAAATGATGTGTGTGAAAATTGGAAAATCTCCCTTCACATGCTAAATACCTGATAATATGCATAGCCAGATCATTATACGGTGGAGGGATAGACATTCTTTTGCACCCTTGTTTGGTAATCTCTAGAGGAGGGTCGCCTGGTAGGGTAAACTGGGCCCTAACTGATCTAGAATCATGAACATTAGGGTAGTGCTCTCCAACCATTGGTAACGCAGTAAATTTTTCTATCCACTCTTCTGTGGTGACCAATGTCGATCCCCATACAGTTGCTTTCCCTTCTTTAAATGTGTTTGCAACTTCAACTGCTGAGTCTTTATCAAACTCTCTTAACTTTAAGAAATATCCTAACCAGCCACATGCATTAAACCTTCTTACCGCTTCAACATTTGAAAGTAACACACCATGTACTACCGGCTCATGTCTCTACAACTGGCCTCCCATCTGTGCTTTCCCATTTTCAATTTGTCTGCTATGTAGTAGATAAATGCCTTATTCCTTTTTGAGTTTTAGACTACTCATTTTTATTTAAAACTATGGGCTTCCTTCTGAATTCCTCTGTTATTCTCAGCATGAAAAATGGTGATCTATTTTAACAAGATAAATTATAGCTCTTACTATGGGTTTTCACATAATTTAATTATAAGTCACATCAAGTCTAACAATCAGAGATAATTTGGGAATAAAGGTATGATAATTGTGCAATATAGCAATGAGACTTTAATGAGACAAAGGTGAAGTACATATTTGAGGTGACATTAAATCTTTTAGGAGTAAATAGAATAACATTTTAGGAATTAATACACTTCCCTCCCCCCTAAAAAACATTGACAAGTGTCCCCACTTGGCATACTTGGCACGAGGAATGGAACCGGCTTAATATTGTAATGATACATTTATTGCAGTACTAGATATAATCATCGAAATCTATGCACTAAAAATGGGGAAAAAAAATTGAAAATATTGTACCTGTCATTCAATCATTGCACATGCTAGAAAAAGGTGGTGAGAGTGGAACAAAAGTGGCGGTGGCTTGCGTCAGCATACTCGACTCTTATTTGAAGGAAAGAAAGGAAAATTTTGATGACGTGGAAGGTGGGTGGATGGAAGATAAAGAAATGAGATGAGTTGGAAAGAAGAATTAGAAAGTGAATGGGGGAATGAACTTCATGTAAACATGAAGTTTTTATTATGGACATGCTCGATGGATTTCTATTAAAGAGCTACAGGAAGAAGGTTTTCACCCTCTGCTGCAAGAAATGTTACCTATTGCTCATTTGAAATTTGTTGTCGGAATTGCTATAGGAATTCTTCTTTTGTTTCAGGTTGGTGATATAAATTTAGTTAATGTCCATTGACTAATAGCTTGAAGTGTACTAGGTCAATTTTGGTCAACTGGATGGCTTCATTAGTGAAGACATGGTTAATTTCATATGGCCCCAGCCATCTTGTCTGTAGCTTGCCTGATATTTCCTTGAGTCTGGTATAACAGTTCAAATGGAGTGAACCCTATGGTAGTTTTCCAAGTTTTTCTATACACCCAGACGACTTCTGATAGTCTATTGCTCCAATCTCGGTGATGCAAATGAACTATTTTTGTTAAGATGGCTTCAATTTTCCAATTTGTAACTTTAGCCTATCCACTGGCTTGAGGGTGATAGGGGCTTGACTTCTGATGTCTGATATTATATTCTTTCATGAACTTTTTTATCAAATTGGAAGTGAATTGGGCACCTTGGTCAATTACAAGTTCTCTTGGTACTCCATATCTGGTGAAAATTTCATCATACAAAAATTCTGCAACTTTATGATCTCGGACATGTTTCATGGCTTTTACTTTGACCCATTTGGTCAAATAATCAGTGCACACCAGGATGTAATACTTCCCATTGGATGGAGGGTCTATTGGGCCAATGAAGTGCATGCCCCATTTGTCAAATGGAGTTACTACCACCTATGGATTAAGGGGAATTTCATCTGATCTGGTTGGTCGGCCCAATCTCTGACATTTGTCACATTTCCTTGTGTAGCTGGTTGCATCCTTGTGAAGTGTAGGCTAGTAATATCAAGTTGTTAAAATCTTTTGGGCTGTCCTTTTTGCTACAAAGTATCCCCCACATGGCTCATTATGAGATGCATGGAGAATGTCTTATGTCTCATCTTCTCGCACACATCTTTGCATTACTTGATCAGGTCCAGTGTAAAATAGTATGTTATCAATCCAAGAGAAATTAAATCTTTTCTCGACAAGCAGTATGATATCCTTATAAGAAAAATGTGTTGGAATTTTGTTAGCTACAAGGTAATTAGCTATGTCAGCATACCACAGACTTTGGACATAAATATGAAACAAATACTCATCTGGAAATGCATCATCTATCAGAGTAGTATCTTCTTTAGCATGGTGAATTCTAGATAGATAATCAGCTACTACATTTGCCTTCCCAGGCTTGTCAATTATTGTAATGTCAAATTCCTGCAAAAGAAGGAGCCATCTTGCTAACCTGCCTATTATGGCCAGTTTGTTCATGAGATATTTAATTGTTGCATGGTCAGTATGAAAAAAAATGGGATAGCCAGTTATGTAATAATAGAATTTTTTCAGAGAATAAACTACTGCTAGTAATTCTTTCTTAGTCATTGTATATTTTAATTCTGATCCATGGAGGCTCTTGCTAATGTAGTAAATTGCATACTCTAGGTTACTAGATTTTTGTCCTAGGACAACACCTATTGCGTAGTCTGAAGAATCTATATGAATGTGAAATGGAAAACACTAGTCAGGGCCCCTAAGTATGGGTGTTGTTGTGAACAGTGACTTAAGCTGCAGGAAGGATTCATCACATTATTTTGTCCAAGCAAATTCAGCCTCTTTGGTAAGCAAAGTATACAGAGGACTAGCTATTTAAATAAAATTTTGGATAAACCTCCTATAGTAGCCAGCATGTCCTAGGAAAGACCTAACATCTTTTTTCTTTGTAGGAATAAGTAGTGTGAGAATTACCTCTATTTTCATAGGATTTACCTGGATTCCTACTTCGGAGATAAAATGTCCCAGCACTATGCCTTCCTACATCATCATGAAGAATTTCTCATTGAAGAGAGACAAGTTGTGCTCCAGACATATGATGAGTACTCTTGCCAAATTCTTCAGGGCTTCCTCAAAGGTGACACCAAATGTAGTAAAGTCATCCATATATATCTCCATACAATCATGTGATATGTCAGCAAAGATGTTGATTACAGCTCTCTGGAAAGTAGCTGGTGCATTGCATAAGCCAAATGGCAATACAAAATAAGAATATGTGCCCCAAGGGAATGTGAATGTAGTCTTCTCCTATTCTTCTGGAGCAATGTTGATATGATTGTAACTATTGTATCCATCCAGAAAGAAGAAGTATTTCTTACCAGCCAGAGTGTCCAGAACTTGATCAATAAATGGTAAAGGAAAATGTTCCTTCTTGGTGGCATTATTCAACTCTCTATAATCCACACATATCTACCATTTTCCTCCCTCCTTTGGTACAATGACCAAAGGTGATACCCACTTGCTATCAGAGATTGGATAGATGAAAACAACATCTAGTAACTTTTGCAATTTAGTTTTGACTATTTCTCTCAATGTTGGGTTTATCCTTCTTTGAGGTTGACAGAGTGGTAAGCTGCCACCATTAATGTAGATCCTATGGGTGTAAAGTTTGGGGTTCAGACCTAGCATATCTCTGTAATCCCAAGAAAAGGCTTTCTCATGCTTATGCAGGATTTTGGTTAACAATGCCAATTGTGGGGGTGGCAACTTGTTGTTCACATGGAGATTGTGACTAGGGGAAATTTACACGGTAGTTGTTAGCTCTACCATTGACATCTCAGGTATTGGGCTTGTAGCTACTTCACATGGCAATAATTGGCTAATTATCTCAGGGCTTGCTAGAAAGACACAATCCTCATAGGTACATAGATGTAAAACAAAACTTTTAGAAACATCCTTTGCTACTATACACTCATTGGTAAGAATAATTTGTATTACATCATCTTCCTCTTACATTTTTAGAAAAGACTATCTATGCATCATCATAAGCTGGGCAACAGAGTTGAGCTCTTCTTCCTCATCCCCTAGTTTTGGTCAAATAGGATCTCTCAATTCTGGTTGGGGTTGGGCACGAGGATAAAGTGCTAGCTTCTTTATTGCCTGACCATTTGAAATTTTCATACTTCCTGATCTACAACTAACTTTTGCATCAGGAGTGGCTAACCAAGGTCTCCCTAGGATGACTAGATAGCCAGCAAAGTTTACTTTTGGTGATAAGATGAGAAAATCAGCAGGGTAATCCCATGAATCCAAGGTGACTACCACATCCTCTATAAGACCATCTGGAGTGACTGTTGAACTATCAGCAAGTTGTAACACTGTTGAAGTTGTTCTCAAGCTCTCTATACTTAGTTTGTGCATTGTATCTTTGGTCATTACATTTATGGCTTCTCTCAAATCAACTAAAGCATTTTTAATAGATTTTCCATTAATTATCAAGTCAACTACTGGACTTCCAGGGTCTGAATACTTGGGTATAACTACCTTTCCCAACATGATATCCGCAAGTTGCCATATTACATGAACTATTTGGGGGTCCTTTTTCCTTCCAGGCTTTTTAAGGCATGTGTCCTTAATAGATTTTCCATAGATAGGAACATCTTTGATAGCTTGAAACAGAGGGATTTGGATGTGCATATTTTTCAGCTTCTCAAGAATATCAAATGACATTTATTCTTGGGTTATATGTTTTTCTATGGTGAGCCTTTGTGGAAAAGGAGGGTCAACTGAGGTTTTAACATCATTTTTGCTATATTTTTGAGTTGATTGGGTGGTATCTTGCAATGTAGCCTCTGGAAGAGGTGTTGATGTTGCAGGAGTTCCTACAACTTCTGTGATAATAGGATGTTCAAGTGTAGGCAGAGTGGTACCGAACCTCAAATGGATATCATATATCTCTAGTGCGTAGGTAGGGTACTGCTATGTATCAGTGGTATACATTGGCTGTTGTTGTTTCTTTCTATTTGGGTTAGGCTATGGCTGAGAAGGTAATTGAGTTTGCTTTGGATTAGGACTAGTGGTTGCAGGAGGTGGCATTATTGTAGGAGGAGGGATTGGAGGTGGCAGCTGTGGAAAAGCAGGATTTTGGTTAGGCCACTGTGGAAGCCCCCTCCATTGGTTATTTTTCTACCAATTTCCTTATGGTGGTTGCCATTGATTTTGCTGGTTAGGCCAGTGATTATTTTTCTACTGGTTATTTTGTAGGTTAGGCCACTGGTTATTTTGCTAGTTAGGCCACTGGTTATTCCAGGCTGGCTGAGAGTACTGAGAAGGATTCTGATAAGTTTGGTTTTGTCATTGATTATTGTAAGGATTTGAAAATTGTAATGGGTCCTAAGGCATACCTTATCATGAATCCCATGGTCGATGTTGAGAAATGAAGAACACTTGCTCGTCGTCTCCTTCTATCTTCATGTACTCGGTAGGCAAATGTTGATTTTCCAGGTTCGTCACCAGCTTGCATCCGCAATCTTTCTTTTGTTTACTAAAATGAGGACAGTACTCAGCTAACTATAATTCAGTGTCTGCATGTTTCTTCTTAGCATTCATGGTGTCGAGATGTGTAGCAACATCATTAATGATGTCTTGCTTGAAATCTATGAGCAAATTAGATATCTCCAGCTTGGAAACGCCCGAACTACTCCCTTTAGTGACTGTGGACCGATATCCTCTACTTTTATTCCCAGTTGATCTGGAGTAGTTAAGACAGATTTTCTTGAGGTAATCCCAAGAAGATTGGGATATTTCCCCACCAGCCATGAGGTCCAGTGCTTCTAGACAGCTATCATTCACTCCTCTTAAGAAGACTAGTTTCTGTGAATCCTCCGCCAGAACATGTTGGGGATGCTTCTGTATGGTGTATAAGAAATGTGAAACATAGTCCTCCAAGGCTTCATCCTCCTTCTGTGACATTCTAAAAATTTTATCTCCCCTTGGGTCACTCCCCTTGCAATATTCTTTTTATTTCTACAGAAATAGAGTCTGCATCTCATCCCATGTGCCTGTTACATTTTCTCCTAAGCCCATGAACCATCGTAAGCTTGGCTCTTTCAGGGTTACTGGAAATAGTTTGAGTTTGTGGGCATCAGTTTTATAGTCAAAGCTACAACAAAGGATGTCAAACTTGAACAAAAATGTGTTAGGATCTTCGGTTATCAGGCCATAGAACTTTAGAAGTGCGGCAGAGGGTATATTTTTGAGATTGGCATTGTTTATAAGGCTCGGTAGAGGAAATTGGAAAGAAGGTTGTGCCATTACTGGAGGTATTGGGAGTTGGAGTTGCTGCTGGAAAGGAATATTAGCTATAGGACTATAAACAGCAGGTGAATTTGGGTTAGAATTATCAAGAAAGTTGGCCAAGATTTCAACGAAAGGCCAAAGACCACTTATATCAAAAGGATCTTCTCTAGAGGAAGATGTTGTAGGAAACTTGGGACTTGCGTCAACAAAAGGTAAATCAGCTTCTTCAACTTGTTCATTCAAATTCGTAGACTCTCCTAGAATAAATATACCATATTCATCTCTTCTTCTTCCCCTTCAATGCATGCAAATGAATTCTTCACACTGGTCAAGCAAATTTAAAACTACAAACCACTAAAAACTAGCTTAGAAATGAAAAAATGACTTAGAAAGTTTCTTATCTTGACACCATCCCCGGTAGCAGTGCCAAAAATGAACTGCCTCTCAATAGGTGCTTAGTAATCGTGCCCAAAGCCTCTCTTAGGAATAGTTTATTCAATATAAGGATCACTTCTCCCATCATGAGGTGCATTTAGTTTGTCAACCTAGGGACGTATAATTAAAATGGTATGGCACAATATGTGCACTAAGTCCCTTAAAGATTCATTCTACCTATGCTGCAGGAGGGTAAAATGCATGAAAGGAATCTATACTAGAGCTGTAGGAAAGGAAACACATCTAATCCTTACTAGAATGAATGCTACAAATTGCAAACTCTACTTAAGCCTATTCTTTCAACCTAGAGCATCCACTATAACTATCCTTGCAGATGTTGTAGGAACATTCACAAAGTACAATGCTGGAGGAAGAAACTATAATCTTCTATCTAGAATGCTGGAAATGTAGAAAGTAAATCTATTCTACTCTACTCTAATCCACCTCCCAAGTGGTCCCCCTTGGTTGGCTTGTGATAATCTATTAACACAGAAGATAAACCAAAAGTCACCTCATTATATTTCAAGAACTGATTACATAAGAACGATACATAAAACTGGAAATAAACTTTCTATGCAAGATGCAACAGAACAATGTATTCCAAAACCTCTGAACTTACAAACTAACAGTCCCATCCCTATAAATAGAGGATTGACTTCTTTATTCTAAAATAGAAAAGGAACCATCTAACTAAAACCATGCCAGAGAGGAAAAATAGGAAATGTAACAACCCATGACATATGCAATGAAGTCTAGGTGACCAAGTCAACATGCTGGGAGCACAGAGGGAATATAGCAGTGCTACATTCTTGCATCTCTAGAATAGTGGCTCCTCATTTGGATTAGTCATGTCTTCTAATGCCATGATGGTTATCCGTTCGCAGCTAGTCTTCAACGTCCTCTTTGAATCCTTTTGAACACTCTCAAGTGGCTCCTACTTCCTAGTAGGTTAGTTATCATGCAAAGATATTCATACAAGTAAACTTAATCAAATTGATCCAGATATTAGAACACACATTCTGATTGTTATATGAAATATTGCAATACATATATAATATTGGCAAAACATGACATATCTATTCTACCCATGGGTTTAATGGTTCTAACTGTACTTTGACATAGGTTCAACTGATTATAAGTCCACAAATGTTTTGGTAATACTTAAAAATAGAGAATAAATATTAATATAATAGAGACAGTAAATGGTCTCATCAGATATCTCTTTGATTTTGGCCCAAACCTATTTGTTCTTCACATTTCATGACCTGATGGAGCTTCTAGATCTTGCAATCCATTTTATTGGTTTGTGTACCATCTTGACATATCATTCGATGATCATGGGCTCGTGGAAAACCTCCATTTTCATTTGCACTTCATTTCAGATCATGTTGGATTTTTTATTCATAATTTGGTTCTTAACCTATAATTGCACATTACATTTTCTTCACCTTGGAGAATGTGATCTCTTTTGGCTGACTTGTTGCTTGCAAACATTGTATATATTGATGTAATTGTTATTTAGGAAGGTATCCCTTAGAAGAATAACCTCTTGAAGGTTATCATGTAGGATGGATGTGGATTTCTATTTGTAATCAGGCATGTATGCCTTGAATGTAAGTCAACATGTGGCTAGGAAATTGTATATGAATTCTTGGATTTTTTATAATGTGAACATCAGATCTGGCATATTTTCATTTCATTATTTTTCATAGTTGATGTTACTGTTCATTTTTTTCATTGTGTGACTCAGGCTACATGGTTTGAGATAATCTCTTTGAGGTCCCTCCATTCATGATTGTATCAACTAGTATCAGAGTGATTTTTCATTACTATATTAGCAAATATGTGTTCCTGAGCTTGTAAATACCTAGATGTATTTTTTCTGAGGTGGTAGAGTGTGGATCTGATCCAAAATTATAGAGCACTTGTGCAAGAAGGATCAAAGAGGAACTGTTTGTGGTTATGAACCTTGAATGAGATACTAAGGCATCTCATGGGTGGATAGATTGTCAATTTGAGGTAGACTATAAGTTTGATCAACAGATCACTGAGTGGGAGGAAATTTAAACCTTGCAGTCATATTTCAGAGTTGAGGTAGTTGCATCAAGGAAGGGAGAGATGCCGCCAAGAGGGATGAACCCTAGAAGAGTAGAGAAGATGATGAAAGACTTTAGAAATGTGATTTTAAATGTTTTAGTTTTTTTGTGGAGGAATCTAGAATCAGAGTATGAAGATGAAGAGGCTACAGAAGAACCAAAGATGTTGATTTGGCACTTATTGATCAAGAAGTAGATCATATGACCCATCAGAAGGATTGTTCAAAGGAGGAAAAGGAAGAAAAGTGCAGGAGTGGTAAAGGAGGTACAAATTAAAGAGGTAAGCACACCTGAGATTATTTTGACATCATCAAGAATTGAAGACATTCAAGAGGACAAGGTAGATGTGGTTATGGATGACTTTTCTTATCACCTAATTGAATCTAATGAGCAAGTTGAACAAGTGGAAGGGTGTATTGTTGTTGAGGATGATAATAAGTATGTTGATGTTGGTAATAAGTTTTTTTTAGATCAGTCTAAAAAAAATTCATTGGTGATAATGATCAAGTTAATATTGGAGAGTTGTAGACTGAGATGGTTTAGTTAGATGTTGAAATATTGCAAAGATCACCTAGAGGGTTTGAAAGACAAGACAAATATTCTATGAATAGTATTGGTACAAATCATTTTTTTTTAGTGAAAGAGGTTATCATTGTATTTGTCCTAGTGTAGGTATGGAAAGGGGATAAATTTTCCTCTGACAAGTACAAGTACATCAAAAAAAGTATGGGCATACAAAAGGTGAAGATGAAGACATAATTGAAGATAGATGGATAGACTGAGGTAATAAAAGGAGAAGTGTCGATGAAGGATAAAGGTGTTGAAGTAAGTGAGGTTAATGGAATTTTTTTTCTAATGAAAAGATGGTAGAGAATGATTATATGTGTGATGAGGATAATGATAAGTGGCAAAATTTATTTTCAGTGCTAGTGATAAGGGAATTTGAGTGTAAAGGGATGAAATTTTTTCTTAACAAGTTCATTTGCATAAACCAACGGATAGGGAAACCAAAGGTCAAAATGAGACCTAGAGGTGACACATTGTGGTTTTTCCTTTAGAATCAAAGTGAGAGGATCACTTTCCAATAATCTTGGGTGTTTTATGTAGGAGAATCCTTGGTTCTTGGCAATCTTATATCAACCAAAATAAAAAATTCAATTTGTTCTTGTTTAGTCAATTTCTATGTTTATTGTGGCGTTCCTCTGAGTTAGCTCATTTTCTATCCCAGACCTCATGGTATGTTCTTGTCATCATTTTTTATATTTTTTTGGGTTTGCAGTTCGATATGTTTATTCTTGATGGAGATCTCTTAGATTTTGGCCCAAAGCTATTTGTTCTTCAATTTCACGACTCAATGGAGCTTCAAAATCTTGTGAGCCATTTTCTTTGTTTATGCACCATATTTTTGTATCATTAAATGATCATGGGCTCATAGCCAAACTTCCATTTGTTTCAATCTTCATTTTAGATCATGTTGCAGTTGTTCTTCATGATTTGGGTCCTTACCTATATTTACACATTACATTTTCCTCACCTTGGAGAATGTGATCTCTCTTATCTGACTTGTTTCTTGTGAATGATGTATATATTGATGTAATTATTCTTTAGGAAGCTATCCCTTAGTATAATAAACTCTTGAAGGTTAGCATGTAGGATGGATCTTGATTTCTATTTATAATCAGGCATGTAATCTGACATGTGGTTGGGCAATTGTATATAAATTCATTAATTTTTGATAATGCGAACATCAGATCTGGCATGTTTTCAATTCATTTTTTTCATAATTGATGTTATTATTGGTGGTTTCCTTTGTGTGACTCAATCTATATGGTTTTTACTAATCTCTTTGAGTTCCCTCCATCCGTGACTACATCACCTACATGCAATTGACTGCTTTTCTCAAAACAAATTTTTTACAATGAGGTTTTATCAAGTTTCAAGAGTGAAAAAAAAGGCAGATGACATGGAAACTATTTATTTCATGATTGACATGCCACAAAATCGAGAAAGGTGTGAGTTCTGAGTGGAGAAGTTATTAATTATTTATTTCAGTATTCCACAGTCTGAGCTCATGTATGAAATTGTTTGTCCTAATTACCCACTAGTACATTAGGCCTCTATTTTCAACCAAAATTTTTGACGACAGGCCAATTTGGCTTTTGAAATTATTATTTTTTTGTTTATGATCCTGAAAAGGTCAAAATGTCGACGTGCATTAAGAAAGGTCAAATGTTCGACGAACACTGGATTATAAACAAAAAAAATACTGAAAAAGTGAAACACATTTTTCATTTTTCATTGAACATGGGAAGCGCTTTGGGCGGGAGGAGGGCATCACAAATTTGTGCCTGGTAAGTATGTTTGCATCACATATTTTTTGGTTTTAAACGAAGCGCTTTTCAAAATTGATCATTTTGCA
>MU227866.1:284271-296324 GCA_018584345.1 Thuja plicata | reverse complement strand
GTCAAATTGGTAACTTTTGCAACTTTTTTACATTTTCTATCAAATGCTAGCTTCCTTGCCTAGATGTGATAAAAAATCATGTCAAAATATCATTTGACATGATTTTGTATCACATCTAGGCAAGGAATCCAACATTTGATAGAAAATGTAAAAAAGTTACAAAACTTATCAATTTGACAACTTTGCAATTATCATTGCAACTTCTTGAGAAATTTTTGGACAAAGATGCAATTTTTTTCATTTTAAATTCAATATTGGTCAAAATTTTGATATCTCTTGGTCGAAACATTAACTTAGACCGGTTTACGTTTCAACCATTATGTGTCAAAAGTTTGCATCGTGGGTTTGGCATCCTAGTCGGATGGGTCAAACATTTTGACCAAACTTGGTTGAAACATTAACTTGGGCCGGTGTATGTTTCGACCATTGTGTGTCAAAAATATGCGTCGTGGTTTTGACATCCCGGTCGGATCAGTTAAACATTCTGACAAAAGTTGGTCAAAGTTTTGACAAATAATATGGACATTTCAACATACCAATTTCGACCAAAGCTTGCGTAGAAATTTTGACTTAAACTAGGATGTGTCGAACTTTCGACCAGAAAAATACTAACAAAGCAAATTGTGGGTCTTTCGACCAATCTAGGTAGATAATTTGACAAATTTTTGTCAAAAATAGGGGCCAATTCTACTAGTAACCTTTTCTATCAAGATATTTACAACTACCTACATTCCCAAATCCTACCCCAAACTTAATAAAAAACTAGCACTGGGCCTTCATACGCTAAGCCTCTAGATACGTCATCATTGGTGATACCATTTACAAGAGATCCTTTGACCAAACCCTCTTCATATGTCTCAATTCTTGAGAGGAAGGAATTACTTTACATGAGATACATGATGGTATATGTGGAGGCCATTTGAATGGTTTAAATCTAGAAAAGAAATTGGTAATAGATGGATACTATTGTCTGACTATAGAATAAGATGCACATGGCTTTGCCAAAAAGTGTTACAAATGTCAAATGCATGGAAACATGATCCATGACCCCACAAAAGATCTTTATCCAGTTATCTCACCATGGTCCTTTTCTCACTGGGTACTTAACCTTGTAGGGAAGATTCATTTTACTCCTAATTGCCACAAGTATATAGTCACCGCTACTAAATATTTCACTAAGTGGATTGAGGTCATCATTATGATATATATCACTGGTAAGAAAATTTCCAAATTACTTTTTAACTACATCATATGCCACTATGGATTTCCATTGGCTATTGTTACTAACAATAATAGCGCTTTCAAAAACAAGGATGTTGATGAACTTTGTGGGAAATTCAAAATTCTTCATAGATATTCCACCATTTATTATCCACGAGGCAATGATCAAGATGAGGCGTCCAATAAAACAATAATCAAGATACTCAAAAATAATGTCAATGATGCTAGCCAATATTGTCATACGCAATTGAATCCATCTCTATGGGCCTACTGAACTAGCATTCACACTCCCACTAGACCCACTTCTTACTCTTTTATCTATGATGTTGAGGTCATTTTACCAGTTGAAGTTGAAATTCCATCATTGTGAGTATCATTGCACCACATAATTGATGATGAGAATTATAGAGTATCCAGACTACATGAGATTGAAATTTTAGATGAGTGGAGACAAGCTACATTTCTCCACCTGCAAGCATATCAAAATTATCTCTGAATAAGTTATAATGGGAAAGTGAGAGGTCGTCATTTTGAGATCAAAAATTTGGTCCTGAAAATTAACTTCAAGAATCAACAACAAAGAGAAAAGGTAGGAAATTTTCAATCACATTGAATAGGACCTTACATAGTCACTCAATACGGTTCTAGGATTTATCAGCTAGTAACACCAAAGGTAGAACCATTATCAAAGTCAGTGAACAACATGCACCTCTGCAAGTATTACACATGATACTGAAAAAAGAAAAAAAAATCATTACCTTGATGAAAACCTAGCAAACAAGTGTCTTAGTATCAGAAAAAAAAAAAATAAAGAGAATTTCATCCAATAGTGAAATCCTAGCAAACAGGTGCTTTAGGAAAGTACCATGTTGAAAACCTGCCAAATAGGTGTCATGCGTAGTATTTTTTTTCTTCGTTATCTATCTTGACTCTATCTAATACATACCTACACTTCCTTACACATTTTTTTCCCTATTTCAACCCCAATACCCCTTTATGGCCTGTAACTGGTTGATGTTTCCCACCATTCCCTCTATATGATCGATTTGTACATATCTCATCCTTTGGCCTTTGTATATATAGTTTGTGGGAAAAATTTCCATAAATTATGCATAATTTAGATTTGAATTGGGGGCAATTTCCTAGAACGTGGTTGATCAATAGAAATCGTCACCTTATTGAATTGGATACAACAACATATAAATATTAATGTCCTGAAAAAATTCAACAAAATTGCATAATGTCATGAACAATTCAAAAAAATCATATAATGTCCTAACAAAATTCACAAAAATCAAATATGATCCTATAAAAAGACCATAAAAATCCTAGATGATGTTGAAAAAAATCACTAAAAAGCATAAAAAGTCCTAAAAAATCACTAAAAATCATAAATAGTCTTGAAAAAAATACAAAATTATAAAAAATTCCTTAAAGAAACTTCTAAAAAGCATAAAATATCCTGAAGAAAGAATTAAAAAAGTAAAATCTGTGTAAAACCCTAAAACAAATTGAAAAAACCTTCAAAAAGTTCCATAATAAATTTGTACATAATCATGTTTCCTGTTTTCAATAAATCATTCCTCTTATAAAAGACAAACATCATTGCAGACACAGAATGAAGACTAGTAAACAAAGCATTTAAAAAAATCATGCATTAACAAATGATCTATCCAATTCCATCAACACTCAAACTAGTTGGACTAGTCCAATCTTTCATCTTATTAAACTTTCAAAACAATCAATCAACCTCAACATTATTATTTATCAATCTTTAATTATTTTTTCTTATACAGGGTATTATATGCTCGAAAAAAGAGGACATTAGTCTTAAATGGGGTACTTCATGCCAGAAACCAAACACTATCAAAATGAAAACACGTGCTAAAATTGTGACAATAAGATTAGAATAGTTGTTGGCTTGCTTGGTTTAGTGAGTCTTATCTTTTATTGATTTATCTTCGATCATGTTCCTATGTTACTCAAGGATATCAATGAGTGATGAGAGTGGCCAAGATGGTCCATGATCCTTTTTTTGTATTCTATGTGTGGGATGTTCTCCTGAAGCTCCAAGGAAAGTATATTTTGGGTGGCTATGATAAGTACATTCACTCTGTGAACATCGCACATACCTCGACTCTAAACATACTATTTTTGTTTCAGGGTGGATGGGATCATTTCTTGTCTACAACATGCCTATTCTTTGGAAAAGGATTTCTTTATCTCTCTGGCCTAATTTTCCACGATGTGCTACATCCATTTTTCTACATTAAATAAATCTCATATCACATAAAATGCACTTATGAAAGAAAGTTTCATCTCTTACTAACACTGCTTCATCTAATTTTCCCTTTCTGCTAACACTTCTTCAATCATTCCTACCTCTGTATGTTACGTGATGTAGATGGTAATATGGCATAGCCAACATACATGTTCCCCATTCAAAAGTTTCCCCATCCATGATCATCCTATCTACTACTCTACCCCATCTAATCAAGAACTCGTTTCTGTGTCTATTTGGTACCAATAATCATGCAATCACTGCATAGATCACTACCACTAGCCTCTCATATTGTCTTGCTAGTGTCTCCCACCAGATTGCATGGTCTCTAATGCTTATTTTCATATCATCACAATAAAAAAATCTACTTAGATTCTCTCTCCCTATCGACATCTCATATATTTCTATCTCACGATGGATAGGAATCCTAAGGATACGCCAGATGTCCTCTAGGTTGATGGTTGTCTCCAGTAGAGCAAATGAAATGAACTCATCTCTGAGTTTCATCTCTCTACCAACATGGTAATCAATATTTTTTTACCCGAATCTCAAGCATATATGTGATATAGTGGAAACCTAACAATGATAAGATGTCCCTCTCATGCCCACTCAACCTATGTTGTAGACACATGCATGCCAGCCTACTCTTATGTGTCTGCAATGGGGAAATCTCAACTTATGTATACTGAGAAATAGATGTGTCAACTTTGTTATACCTACTATTATTGTTGACCATACTATTTTTAGCTATTGTCGGCCTATTTTGTGGCTTTGACCAACTTTTGACCTTATTTTGACCATTTTGAAGCACTTTGACCAAGTTTGACAAGCTAGATTACCCCTTCTATCTAAGTGCACCACTCTTTGACCAAGTGCATCCCATGGCACACTTAGACTCCCAAGTGGGGCCTAGGGTGTAGTTGGCCTCCCAAGTGTGGCTTAGGATGCACTTTGGCACATTTTTTGCACAGTTGAGCATTTTCAGCCCAAGTTTTCCCCTTTAACCCAATTTGACCCCTAAAACTGACACTAATATACATAGAAAAGCATGAAAAAAATGTGTAATGACAAGGAGGATTTGATACACATACCTCTTCCTCTGTGTCCTCTGGTGGTTAGTAGCTCTACACGCACTCGCCACAATGATCCTACACTAGAATTTGCTACATTTTCCTAACTCCATAGCTCCAAATATTCCAAATGAGAGAGTGAAAATGATATATTTTCCCCTCTCCAAGCCCTTTTATAGACCTTTTTCTACCTAGATGGACGTACACACTTTGGTTTTTGTATTGATCGCGATTCTTTTTCCCCTTTGTGTTTCATAATTTCATATGGCCTCTGATTTTTGATATGTTTTTTATTGTGGATTTGTCTCATTGTTGTCAACAAACTGACCAGTGACTTGCATTTTTAGTCAATTTTTCAAGGGGGAGCTCTTATATCCTATCTTCATCGAGGGATTTTTTTACGTGATTTTTTATTGATTTTCTTTGACACGATGCTCAAAATCTCATTGTATCAAAGTGAGGCAAAATGTAGACTCTCAAAATTGCTTAACACATATGGTGTCTTTTTTGCATTGTGATTGAAATGTCATTTTGCACTCTCACTATTCTTCTATTTTGCACTCTCATTATTCTTCTATGTTTCTTTCATCATTAATTGAATATTGAAATTTATTTAATTAATTATTAATTTATTTTCCTGATTTGCATCATAATCCTAATCGGTTGAACCATTTAATCATGTTAAAAATCAATATCAATATTATCAAAATCAATTCAAAACCTTTTTGAAGTCTTCAAAATCGATTCAAAACCATATCAAACCTATCAAAATTATTTCAACATGTTTTTATGAATATCATAAAAATTTATTTAAAATCATTGGAATCAATTCAAATCATTTTCAGCATCATCAAAATCGGTTCACTTCCTTATCAAAATCATCTAATTTGATCAAATCAACTAATTTTCCCTTCTTAGGGGTAAACAACCCTTAATTTATTCCTAAAACCCTAGTCTAGGTAAATAAATGTTATTTATTTATCCCCTTTTCCAAAACTCACAATTAATTATTTTCAAATTAATTAATTGACTCATTTTGAATTTTGGAATTTCTTAATTCCATAATTCCCTAATTCTTAATTTCTAATTTGAGAGATTAAATGAGTTTTAAATTTAAATATTCCCTCTCTTTTCAAATTCCCCTAATTGTGCTTCTAGTGCCACTAATTTAGCCTCCTAATTCCTTACACCTTCCCTATTCCTCTTCCCACTAATTTAGCCTATCCCTTTCCCTTCCATTTTCTCTCAACTTGGGTATTAATTAATGCATACCGAATTGTGCAACATATTTTTCATAATTTATCATAATTATGACACCTTCCCAATTGCTTTCTCATTTCCCAATTTTGCAACTTTAATTCCAATTCTATAAATTGGCTTCTTTTCTCTCATTTATAGTAACCATCATCTTTCGAATCTTCTCACCATTATCATTATTTTTCTTTCATAATTAAGTGTATTTGGTTATTATGGGAGCTACATATCAACTTTTTGAGGAGAAAGAAAGGATATTGAAGTCCAATTAAGGGAGTGCTTCAGTTTAATAGTTTTCATTTTATGCATTCTATGTCAATTGCTTTGATGTTTATTATAGGTTGTTTTGTTTGTATACCTTAGGAGTTTTGATGGTTTCTCTTACCATGCAGATATTCCCAATTTCTTGTCTTACACCTATCAACATCTATAATGAAATAGGGAAGCCATAATGAACACATTAGAGGAGCTTAATCAACACAATATAAGGGCTTCATAAACAAATTAGGATACATAATTAACACATTATAAGAGCTTCATCAAAACATCAGTAGGAAATCCTAATAGAGATTTTTATTTTGTCATTTCAAATTGGAAATAGAAATATAATAAATCATGTACAAATACATCAATACTATCAAAACACAAATCCTAGACACTCATGTATTTATGCTTTCCCTTGTCCTCATATACAAATACATTGTATATCATCAATACAACTACATCTTGTACAAATACATCAATGTTATCAAAAATCCTATAAACTCATGTCCTTATGCTTACTCCTTTTCTCATGTACAAATACATCATATATCATTAATACAACACATCATGTACAAGCATAACCTTCAGTGACGAATCCTTAACGGTGTGATGGGAGGCAACAGAAAAATAATAGAGTCAATTTCGTGCAAAGACTGGAGGAGAAAGGAAGAAGTTTGGGATATCCTAAAGGCAGGTGGTTTAACTGTGTATATGGAGAGACTACATGGTAATGGCTTGGACATTACCAAACATTTTATTAAAAATTGGAAGAATGATAGTTTGACCATGGGGAACTAGACCATTAAAGTTGAGTAAGACCTTATCTCTGATATTACATGTCTAACACGTGATGGTAGCAAATTATAAAGGGATCGTAATTTGATAGAGGGAGTTGTCAAACATTTTCCTGAAACTGACAATGAGAAGAAGAAACTGGTAAAGTCTGATAACACATTATTGTTAGAGTAATAGTCTCTTGGGTTATTAATTAAATCATTATGATCTAATTACTAACTCACTTATTCACTCTAGTTGCTTAAGCTAACCTTAGGTTTTCCCTTTTAGGGTTTCGTGATTCCTTTTATAAGGATTCACCTCTTTGCATTTCATTAAGGAGTTCTTTTACATCTCATTGTAATCTAGAAACATATTGTTAATATATTGTTTTCTGTTGCATACGATGTCTCCTATGGCTTTTTGGCCGCCATAGCTTCTTTTGTCTTTGCTTTGTTCTTGTAATAGGTTATGCATGCAGGTGTTCTTGGGAGAATATGGTTTTTCCTATTCTAACATGGTATCAAAGCCATCCTGCAGCTGGTTGTTCATGTTTTGTCGAAGTGTTTTAGAAGCTAGGGGTTTTCCTGGCTTTTCAGAAGTTTTTTGTGTGGATTTAGGGGGGACCTTTGTTTCTAGTCACTTTGGGCTCAAACGGACCTTATCATTGCACTCAGAGCACCCAAAAACCCCAGAATCCATATAAAGCTTATCCATTTTGGACAAATTACCTCTGAGGCAAAAAAAATTTGGTTTCCAGTGCCGTATGGGCACGAAAACTGAGAAAAAAATCAAAAAATGCATATTTTTACATGTTTTTTAATGCATTTATTAACGTGCGTGGTGCAAAATTCAACCGCGCCACCGCTCTAAGCTCCTTTGACAGCGGCTCCGCCGCCTCCTCTTTCGCGACCCCTGCCACCCTGCTCAACTCCGTCGGCCCTCCGCCGGCCCCTGCTGCCACTAGCCCCCACTAGCACTGGCCCCACCGCCGCCCACTACGGCCCGCCAGCTCTGTGCTGCCCACAGCAACCCACCGGCCCTCCTCCCCACTCTGCTTCACCCTTTGGCGCCGCCCGGCGGGTTTGTTTAGCCCTCGGGCCCTCTTTTGCATTGGTAGCGATCATATTGATGACCAGAGGCTCTGGTTTCAGCCCCTACACGCGCCATGCACCCAGCGGCCCATTTTGTTTTAGCCCCAGGGGCTTAAAGCCTAACTTTTGGAGCATTTTTGGGCCCTTCTCACCTTTTTTGCTCTATCTGGAGCATACAGAGGCCTTTTTTGGACTTTGTTATATCGTCAGAAAGCTCTTTCCGAGCTCTTTCCGACCATGGTGGTTAGGTTTTTTGGCTCTGCCATTTTGATAGTGTTTTTTTATTAAAGTCTGATGTCTGGTTTTTGCCTTCCCGGAGCCATATTTGGCTCATCTGGACTCTATTTTTGGCAAACCAGATATCGTCAAAAAGCTGGTTCAGTGCTATTCAGTTGTAGGGGTCTTTTTTCTAGATTTTTCTCTAGGTTCTCTCTCCTCTGAGATTTTCTCTTTCACACTCTAGCAGATTACTTGGGTTCTACAAGTCCTAGGATCTCTTCTTCTGATCTTTTGGCTCACTCTTCTTTCTGACTTCTGAGCTTGTATGCTTCTCTTCTGTAGCATTCTTTATTCTGTAAATGCACTAAGATAAAGTGCCTACTTCTGCATATCTAAGATTTCAAGCACCTTGTGTGTTTTTTGTACTCGCACTCAGTTATAAAGTGCCATGGGGGGTTATGATGTTATGTCATTTTGTGCTCATCCACCTTTGTTAAGTGAGCATACCTTCCACGACATTAGCCCATGTTGTGTGTCAGTGGTACTGCCCTTTATCCTGTGCTTATACTTCTGTTGCACTGTTGGTGTTCTTGATTCTTCTTTCTGCAGATGTTTCTGGCATTGCATTTCAGTGTTCCTGTCACCTCTCCATGTTCAGCATTATGGGGGGGTTCACCTGTTGGTTCTATTGCTTCCCGGGTTTGATTGATCAGCTCTTCCGACTTTGTCTTCTCTACCTGGTCATGCACTTTTACAGTGGGGGTTCCAGCAGTTACTTTTGACAGTGTTTATAGTTTCATGCTTCAGAGATGCTTCTTTCTCATTCTTGTTCCTTTCTTTGGAGCTTTCCCTAGATTGGAGGCTTAGTTTCCTTCATCTAGTTTATTTCTTGTATTGGGTACCTGATCAGGCCTTGTTGTCGGGACCCTTCTTTCCTGCTTTCTATAGTAGTCTCCTAGGTTTTTTCTTCTCCCTAAGCTTATCTTAAGGGGGGTGTTAGAGTAATAGTCTCTCAGGTTATTAATTAAATCATTATGATCTAATTACTAACTCACCTATTCACTCTAGTTGCTTAAGCTAACCTTAGGTTTTCCATTTTAGGGTTTCGTGATTCCTTTTATAAGGATTCACCTCTTTGCATTTCATTAAGGAGTTCTTTTACATCTCATTGTAATCTAGAAACATATTGTTAATATATTGTTTTCTGTTGCATACGATGTCTCCTCTGGCTTTTTTGCCGCCATAGCTTCTTCTGTCTTTGCTTCGTTCTTGTAACAGGTTATGCATGCAGGTGTTCTTGGGAGAATAGGGTTTTTCCTATTCTAACAATTATTCTCCAAAAAAAATTGAGATTCATTGGCATAAAGTTATTTGTGTTGTTATGAATTATATTACCCTAGATGGAAGGTACACTAGGGCTTATGGTTACCATTTTGTTCTACTTAACCATTTCCGCCACGGGGATAGAATTTCTCTGCCATATTATTTACTTTTCTCCATGAACGTTACCATGAAAGAACACAAGGAAAACCCTCAAGGTGATCATCCTATGCACCAGGGATTGATGGTGCTCATTTATAAAAAAATTTAAAGCCAAGCAAATTTAGCATTCCCTATCTCAGAATTCTATTTCGGAGGAGGAAGATACTCATGAGGATTTCTCTATGAGAAAGGGTACAAAGAGTGATTCAATTTTTGACTCAAACTCCTCTAGTTCTAAAGATATCAAATTTAAACCTAAAATTGTTTTAATAAAATGACAAAGGCTTCTTCTAAGAAAATCCCCAAGTCGTGAAGGAAAGAGGCCCACATTGTTATTGATTCCTCTACGGATGATATGGAGGATGACTATGTGGAGTCAGAAGAGGAAGAGATGATAGGTCAACTAAATAATAAGTCTCGTACTGCTAAGACTAATACCACTTAGGAGAAAACCATGGCTAATGGGGATGATGTGAAAGAAACTAGGGAGAAGGAGAAAACAAGGGCTGAGGAAGATAATGTGAACAATCTTGGGGAGAAAGATATGATAGGTAAGAACCCTATGGATTAGGATGAGGGAAGCACGAGGTTGAAGGAGGATCTTCCAAAGGAAAATATTACCCAGGAAAATCTTCCCACCCTATCTGGTAAGATGGGTGGGAGAAGTTTTAGAAAAACCATGGAAATTATCATTGATGATAATCTGTAGTTGAAGAGGGATGTGAGGGATCTACGTCTCTGACTCCAAATTATCGAGGCTCTGGGTATGGGAACTGATAAATCCCTCCCTAAGTGTATGGAGGAGATTACTCATGCCATTGGACATGTGGAATACATGAATGAATCCTTAGAGTCCAAATTCCAAACAATTGAGAACATGACATCCTAGCTGGAACTCTACGGGAAGAGCAATAATATGGATTAGAAAATGATGGATATGGAGACTAAATTGGACAAAGTGGAGGATATCCTGAAGATGATGGGAGGACAAAGCTACAAAATCCTGAAAGCTTCAGCTGAGCATGTAAAAATCTTGGTTGGGAAGATGGAGCAGGAGAAGAGAACCCAAGATTGTTGTGGAAGACACCTTGGGGCCTGGTAAGAGGACAAGATCTAGCACTAAGAAAAGAGGTGCCAAGAATGACAAAGAGCTTGAGGAGCTGAAGTCGGAAGCAGTTAATATGGATCTCATGGTGATTGAAGTGGATGAGCTTCTGAAGAACTTCTATTCCTCTACTCAGGTGTTCCTTTACTTTTGTTATGTTTTGTCTATTTGTTGTCCTTTTGTTGGTGTTAGGTCAGGTGGCTTTTTGTATAGGCTGTCAACTAGTTGTTTCTAGTTCTTTTGCTATATTTTCTCGTTTGTGGGTTGTAATGAACATATATAAGTCTCTTTTGTAAAGGTTTTGGGCCCTCTAAAACCTTCTTTTATCCTAATAAAAACTACATCATGTACAAATACATCAATGCTATCAAAAAATCCTTGATACACAGCTAAAAACATCAAAATTGTTCATAATGTTCTCATCAATTTCAAGTAACCATTTTGATGTTCTTGAAGGTCTTGAATTTGGAATTTTTCCTTCTTCTGCATAAGGGACTTCATTTCTCATGTAATTTTGGGTTTTATAACATTCATTTAGTTCAACACAATCATTTTCTATGCCAATCCCAAATTGAATATCTTGTGCAGTATTTTCATTCCCAATCTCTACTATTTCATTCTCAATCTCTATATTTTTATTCTCAATCTCTACATTTTCATTCTCATTGTCAAAATTATGCTCAATATTTTTTAGTTCAACGTCCTATTCACTTGTAATAACATTTACGGGTGGACCTAGGGCCTCACCAACACTAATATTTAATATACCTTATTTCCTCTTCCTATGACTTTCCATATTTCTTGGTCTACATGCTTCAATTTTTATTTTCTAAGATCTCTTTTGTTTATGCTTTTGACAATTGTTTCTCCCCATTATAAATCCAAAAGGATGATGGAATATTATGTCCAATAAATAATTTGTGAAAAATATTCTCAGTAAAGCCTTAATCTATCTGTTTCTCTCTGAAAACCCACAATTGTCAACTGCAAAAAGGATGTAGGGAGCATTGGAATGAGAACAATGACCCACTGCCCAATTTCATAAAGAACATATCAAATATTTGGTAGGTATCATATATCCAATACATTTCACATGAATTCCAATATTCACAATGGCGCCAACTTTTTATCATTGGTGTTATTGTGTGGGTATTGGATATTGGATCTAAATTTGATATCAGATACATAAAACGCTCAAATTGTAATTCATTACATAAATAATAAATTACATATGGAATAGGGAGAGAGAGAAATGGGGGTAGAAGAGGATAGGGAGAGGGGGGGAGGGG
>MU227866.1:250614-284217 GCA_018584345.1 Thuja plicata | reverse complement strand
GTGAGAGAGAGAGAGAGAGAGAGAGAGAGAGAGAGAGAGAGAGAGAGAGAGAGAGTTATCCACACATTTCAGACATCTGATATGTTTAAATAACATTTTTTTTACATATTTGTGCACCAACTTATAATGGTAGGTGGCTTTGATATGTTATAATATAATATTATATATTATATATTGTATATTATATATTATATATTATAATAATATATTATTGTATACACCATAAATTGGTCAACAAAAGTCAAAGTGGTCAAATGAAGTCGAAATCATGGATTAATTAATAAAGCCATTAATTAATTAAATTCAAGCCAAGAGGGATTAAGTAAAGTTGAAAAATCAAATAAACTATGCAATTGATTTAATCAATGAGTTATATAGTTCAATTAAATAAATCAAATCCAACCCATATAATTCCCCTACATGGCTAATTTAATTAATTGTTTGAATTAATTAATTCCTGAATTCTTTCAATAACCATTAAGGGACAAAAATCAATTAGCTAATGAGAAGAGAGGATTGGGAGCACATGGATCACTCCAAGGCTTTGTTATCTTAGTCACTCATTAAGCCTTCGCTATCCTAACCCTTCATTTTTTCATCTTGTCCCCCTATTTGAAACACAACTCAACCTCTCTCATATAATCATGGTTAAGTCACTCTACCCTCTACCCTTGGGAAAATCTTATAAATAGAAGGCATTTCTTAATGCAAATCACCACTTTATAACTGATATCATTTGTATCACCATTATAGTCAAAACTTGCATTCATGTTTAGAGTAGTTTGAGTTCGATTTAGTATTGCAATAGCATAATTAGCATTAAATTAGGTATAATTGAGAATCATTTCATCATTTAGCACTCTCATTCTAAGGATTGTCAATTTGGAATTTGGAATTTGCAGCTGAGAGCATTCATTTAGTCTTCTTTCATAGGGAAACATGAGAAGCTTTCAATAATTTCAAGTTCAATTTTTCAAATAGTATAGATATTTAGAATTAACTTGCTACTCTTTGATATAATGTCTCATTAAGGTATTTTACATACTAAAATTGTGTGTGTGTGTGTGTGTGTGTGTGTGTGTCGGATATCAAATACATATCGAATAGCAGATATGTATTCGATATCTAATATCTATGACACGTATTTGCATCCTAGGGATTTTCCTCAATATTTCTATGGGTTTTGGCTTAGGAATGTCAAACCTAGAAAGTCAACCCAAAAACATGTTTATGAGGATCTCCTTGCATTTTTAGACTTTGACCATGTAGCTAATGGTTTTTCTTTACCCAAAATTGATAGAAGGAAAAGTGGGTTTTAAAGAGATTCTCGGATTTCCACCAATATAAATTGCATCTAGTTTTGAGTTTAATAAATAATTATTATTCATTTTCTAATTGGATTACATCTAAAGTCTTGATTGATAGGCCGATTGAAAAATATCTATAACTTTCAAATGGTATAACATTTTTCAAATCTGAAATATGTGTTGCATTTTATGCTTCACATACTATAAGGAAAACACTAAAATTTATTAAGTTTTTACCAAGTTATGGTGGTCAAACACACAAGTTTTTATATTCTGAAAAAGTTGTAAAAAATCATAATTATTTATTTATTTGGAAAAAAAATATTACAAAAAAATATGTGTTGCATTCGGACACGAGTCTTCTACTTATAAAAAAATATTATCATTTGATTGTGGTTGGGGTGGTCAAACATACACCTACTTATCTTTTCCTAGAATTTATATACTACTGCATTGAGATTTTAATTTTTCACCAAATAAATTTTTTTTTTTTTTAAAAACAACTAGTAGCTTAGAAACTACATTCAATTTCCTACATTCTATTCTTACATATTTTTGTATAAGGTTGATAACCTAATGACATTTTTACGTCAAGTTGCCTAACTTTGTTTTTCTGAAGTTTCATTGTCACTTAAGGGCCTACTTTGGGTCCTCATGATCTTGCACATGCCCTATTATTAAAATTGACAATTTATTTTCTCTTATTTATGTACTTTTCTAGATAAACTAGTTTCTCCTTGGCTTTTTTAATGTTGGCCTTTTGTTGTATTTTGATTCCTGTCCAAGAACATATGAGGTAGACTTGGTGAGTGTATACAAGGAAGCAGACGCAAGAAACTATTGAGGATGGTATGGTATGTGAGGTTGTTATGCAACTAGGACCCACTACCTACCTAAGTGTGGTGTTTATTCCTTGGAGGCTAAACACCTTATACAAATAAGGAATACATCATGTGGCATTGTATGGAAGGTATCACTCTGTGTGTGTGTGTGTGTGTGTGTGTGTGTGTGTGTGTCCCAAACACCATCAACCCACTAAGTGAGGTATGGATTATGGATTATGGATTATTAGTTATAGATTATGGATCATGGACTCTAGATATGAATGAGATTAGTATGTTGTACCTCAACATGTGATAGCTTGTCCACAAAGATAATGTAGCTTTCGAGTCTTGCCGAAATGCAAGAGCTTGTCCATAAATATGTGGCTACTTCTGAGCCTTGTGATGTGTAATTTTGGTGATGTGTACTAGCATATTTGTGTAAAATGCATATCTAGTTATGCTCATTATTGCATATTAGAGATGGAAATGGATCATCATGTCTTCTTAGTGCAGATATCAACATGTTTTATGATTTTTTATTGCTATTTGTGTTATGGAATTCAAAAAAATGGGAATTGTATTATAGATGAATGACTATTAAAAGTGAAGAAATATTTTAAAATTGTGATATTCTTAAGAATATTAAGTGATTCAATTTTTTTACCTTGCTTACAAATTGATGAAATGATGGTATGTTTGAGTGTTATCATGTCAATTGGTGTACTCGTTATACATGAATTAGTAGAAAATGTAGATAATGATGACTTTGTGAAAGGGAATTGGATCTTACTGTGTTGTTGGATAAATTTTTTATACTGAATAGGTTTATAATGCTATTTATATTGGAATGTGTAGCTTTTGATTGCTTATAAAAGTTAACTTTCCATATGTGCTATTGTTAGGCCAAGGTTAAATTTATACTAGTTGGTAAAAATATGAGTTGATATGGATATATGTATGTATTAAGCCTCGCCATTTTTATAAAGATTATTTTTACATTGCTGTATGGATCCAAGGAGCGGGTATGTCTATGATATTGGTTAAAATATGTTTGAGTAAAAATGTGTGGTGTGTTTCTATTTTATCCTTTGTGCCTTCTAAGAGTAAGTCGATTCTTAGAGGAGAGGATGTAGTGCCACTCCAACCTTGTTACGTCAAGAAGACATTCATTATCTTTAAGGATTGAATGCTTGATTGATGGCCAGATTGACATTGATAAAGAAGATTGAAATTATTGTGATTTGTTTACATATATAAATCAAATTTGATATCCAAATAAAATGATGGACGACTCCTTTAAATAAAGACAAGACAAATTTTGGGTGATTTATTCTATTAAGTATGGCAACTTCCTTTTATAAATATTTGAGAGTTTCCTTTATTAAGATATTCATCGATCAAATTGTTGTCATATAATCAAACAATAAACAAAGAATAAATAATGAAGTATTAGTAAAAATAA
Organism: Thuja plicata; assembly: GCA_018584345.1. NCBI lineage: Eukaryota > Viridiplantae > Streptophyta > Pinopsida > Cupressales > Cupressaceae > Thuja > Thuja plicata. The sequence continues at coordinate 280,624 of MU227866.1, read as the reverse complement.
TGCAAGAAAGACTTCATTTTAGTAGAGAAGAATTCAGAGAAGTTATGGTTGATGCCTTAGCAATATACTTATGGTGGCAACTATAATGCATACGAACAACGATTTGGCATCTCCTATCAACTTCCTTAAAAATAGTGAATGATCTACATGTAATGATCAACAATACAATTAAAGCATGGTGGTTACAAAAGGTGCACAAATTGTTGAAGTAGAGAGCTGGAAGTAGGAGTGATTAAGAGATTGATCTCATTGAGCGATGTATTAATTGTTTCGAGTCAGGGGGAATTTTTCACCCAGGTTGTTAAGGTCGGAGATTTATCCACTTCTTTGGGGCTGTCTTTGAAGTAAAACACAATCTCTTGAGACTTGGTTGCAGATCAAAAGAGAGAACCAGATGAATATTTCAGCATTAGTTTCTAGCAAGTAAGATGTGCTTCTTACGCCCAACAAAAATTTGAAGTAGGGGATTTGGATTGTGCAAGAGTTCTTAATGGATGTATTTGATATACAATATTGATAGAGACCATTTTTATGGAGATCGACATTCACTTATTGTTTGGGGGCTGTAATTAGACTGGAATTGGCATTATCTAATTCTGGATAATGCCAAATTTTATGTTTGGGTTCATGAATAAAAATAGAATTGGAATTACGAAATTCTCATTTTGCTCCAAAATGGGCATATCAATCTTCCACCTAAATAGGTGGAATTGGAATTTCAATTCCAACGCCAATTTTTACAAAAGCAAATTTAATATCTCGTCAGATTCGTGAGATGATAGATGTGTAAATGTGTGTGTGTGTGTGTATATGTGCATATATATGTATATATACACAAATGTGTGTATATGTACGTATATGTGTATATATATACAAATGTGTATATGTGCATATATGTATATATATACACAAATGTGTGTATCTGTGTGTATATATGTGTATATATACACACAAGTGTGGATATGTGTATACACATGTGTATATAGACACATATATGTATATACACATGTGTATATAGACACATATATGTATATACACATGTGTATATATACATGTGTGTATATACACACATGTATGTGTGTGTGTATATATATGTGTGTGTGTGTAATACATGTATATACACATATGTGTATATATACACATGTATGTATATGTGTATGTATATACACATATATATACATGTTTGTATATACACATTTATATATACACACATATGTATGCATGTGTATATGTGTAAATATGTATATATATACAAATGTGTGTATATGTGTATGTGTGTGTATGTGTGTGTGTGTGTGTGTGTATACACACATATACCATCGTATTCAAAAAAATTAAGAAATAAACAATTAAAAGTATTTATGCATTTTCTCAATCCTCTTCCGGGTGAACCAAACAGATCCCGCCCATATTCTGAAAATCATTTCTAGAATATGTATCTTCCAGAATTGTAACATCTTCTAGAATTGACCATATCCATCATTTGATATTGCTCAAACGACTTGCATTGCATAGTTTTGCACAAGATCAGTTTTCTAAAAAGTCTTGCTAGTTGAGAATAGTCGACAAGTATGAGAGGACTAAGGAGATCATTAATTGAGAAGCTATAAATTCAGATATGACTATCGTCAGTATGCTTTTTCCATTCATGTGAAAAGATTTTTGTGTTCAAATATTTTGGTAACATATTCATTCCTAGTGAATTAGATATCTCATGCATAGTTCACCTTAAATGTCATGGCACATCAGTTAAGCCCTTGATATTTTCAATAGATAGATCTATGATCAACTTTATTGTTGTGAGTAATATCTTAGAAACATCATACAAACGTCTTTTTTATTTCCATCTTCATGTATCGAGTCAACTAGTTCCATTGCATTTATCTTACATGTAGATAGCTAGTTATCCCTATATTGTTAATTTGCTTCTTTTAAATTAATTGTATAAAATATGATGAGAAGAGATCTTGTATGTAATAATAGTGAATAGAAAGTATTATATGGCTTTTCTTATTATATTTATAAATTGATATGTTCTACTTATGAGGAGTCTGTTATCAGTTTTGTGTTTATTATTATCTAGTAGCACATTTTTAGTAAGTGTCGAGAAATTCATCAACTTATTCCTTTATGGTTAGTGATATAGATCATATTAGCATTCTCCTTTGGAATCTATTTAAGTGATAATTATTATTTTGATAATTCAATAAGATTTCATAATTTTCATATATGATCATCTTAGAGCTATTTTAATTGGGTGGACTATAAATTTTATTATATAAATTGTTGATACTAAAATTTGTATTTCAGTAAGGTAACAACCCTTTATGGAAGTTCAATAATAGGGGGACTTATTTTACGTGTTACTGAACAAACTTTTGGATTTTAGAAGTCAAATCCTCATTTAATTTCTATTTTGGAGAGAAAGGAGAAGAAATAATAATGAAAGGAAATTTGTCTTAGGTGATACACCACAGCGATATTGATTGAACACTTCATTTTATAATTGAATAGCATAGTGCAACATTCAGATAAATGAACTATAAAAAGAGTCTACACATGGTCTCATCTCTTACATAATAACAATCTATTGAAAAAGCTAAAATATAAGGACAACACCCAATCAATTCATAAATGATACAAAATATAATAAGCATTAAAGTCGTATATTATTTGACAAATATCAAAAGGTAGATATACACAATCGATTATAGTATCTTCAAATAAGAATAGGAGATAAATTATACTAAGATCGAAATTGAAAAGATATTATTGCTACCTAAATCTAAAGGTTTTGTATCAAAATGCCAACATGAAAAATAGGGTTCAAATCTCTATTTATAGCTCTCTAGGGAGAGCCTTCTTCCCAACATAACAATGCCTAATATAGGCCTAAGGAATAAATGTAGCCACCTCTTGTCTTCCTCATTTTTTGATAAATATGATAGGTCGACCTTTAGATCAAATTTTCATTCATAAAACACGAGCCGACCAAATGACTGGGACTAGAAATCAAAGGATAGCTAAATCACTCCTTGTAGGAATCAAAAGGAGAAGGGGACAGGTGTCTACATGGGTAAAAAAAGAACAAAGTGGTGTCATCGAGAAGTGATTTGTGATTGAGGATATTAGTGAATTAAATGCCTGTGGGAACCACTAAACAACCCATAAAAAGAAATCTTGGATGTGACAAGTCTAGATGAAAAGGGAAATGCCACATGTTAGCACTTTGAGTGCTAGTGGAGGGAGAAAAAAAAATTGTGAGGCAAAGAACCTAGGAAACAAATGGACATCCCATTGAGAGACAGAGAGAGACTGTCCAAACCTAAAGAAAGAGACCTTCCATCGAGAAGGAACTTTTTTGCACAACAAAATGGAGAAAAAAAATTTGGAGCAACATATATAATATAAATATCACACAACTTATAGCTATAGAAAGGCTCTATAGCTTGGTGACTTTGAGGGGGATTTTCTTGCAAAGAAATAAACATAGAACTCTAAACATCAGCCAAAATTATGGGTCACTAAAGATGAGATTCCATCAAAAAATTGTGATAGAGGCCTAAAAAGGGGCCCTTCCTCCTCTAACACTTGAACCAACTCTTGAAAGAAAATAATAGCATCATCAAGATCAAACACCTCCCTAAATAAAATTTTGGTCAAGGTCCCTAAGGTGAACTCCATGTTAAGGTTTAATTTTACCAATGGCCATAGGATATCCTCAACTTCTGATGTAGTGGGAGGTGAGTTCTAAATTTGAAAATTTGATCGATCATGTTGCTTCTCATCCAAGAGCTATCGAATACGAGCCCCTTTGATCACCCTTCCATATGTAAGGAAGAGAGGTGGGAGCCCCTGCTCCATAAACTCTTCGAAAAAACTCCTCTTAGCTACCACTTGGGCATTGAGAGAATTAAGGTTATCTCTTCCTCATAGAAAAGACTCATATTGGGCTATATATTCACTGGTTTTCTTTGTGGTAGCCTTTCGATCCAGAATTCATGTTGTTGACACAAAATCAGAGGATACCACAAATAAAATTTCAATAAGGTTCCTAGATTGACTTTCTCCTAGAGTAACCTCCTATAAGGTTTGGTCAACCTCATGAATAAATGAATTATGAGCGTCATCGTGGAACCTCAAGTTATCCTCCAATGATGTCATTGAGTTTTGTATCTTCTCCCAGAAAGGGGTATATAGTTGTTGTAAGACCAAAGAAGGTATCCTTGTGTTTTTTAGATTCGTTGGTCGCGAGATAATATTGAAGTTGTTGGTCCTTTTGGACAAGCTCATCTTGTAGGCTATTGATTTTTTTCTTAAGACTTTCTAATTCTTTCTGTGGTTTCTCCAACTCTTGATTCTTTACTTGTAGCGCGATTTTCAGTGTATGCTTCTCATTTTTCTCTTCATCTAAGGATTCGTATATTTCTTGATGCATGTGTTGAAATGTGACTTCTTTATATTGTAAATTCAACTGGCTCATAGCCAACACTTGACTTGTACTTGTCTATAATTTGGCCTAAGCTAATTCTACTTTCCTTTTTTGATGATCTCAAGTTCTAGGGCATCATCTTAGCCTTTTGTACTTTTTCCCTCTCAAGAGAGGACTCTCTTATCTACATTTTTTACTACTCTTGAACAACAGCCACATGCTTTTAGAGCTATTCTATTTCTTGACTCCTCGAGTACAAGAAAATATTAATATCTTTCATCTCTTTTTAGCAGTCTTAAAAGGCTACCATGAGGATTTGATTTTCCTCCCTACATTAATCCCTCTAGGAATTTTCCTCTCCCAAATCTCTATTTAGGGCAGTAACTACTTCTCTTAGTGTCACGAGCTCCCTCTATATTCTCTCTTTTTGCTTCTCTTTCTTGAGTCTAGAATTATCCTATTCAAGCCCCTTGATCTTGACCTTGAGTCTGTCAACATTTGCAACCACACTTTTGAATTCCCTCCACAAATTTTTCATCTTGCAACCTTGCTTTTGGAAATCAAAAGTGGTCACCCTCTATGATTCCTCTAGGAATCCAACCTTATCTTGTGGGTGGGCACTACTCATATTATTATCAACAACATGGACTATGTAATACTCAATCCTCATCTCACCCTCCTGTTTACAAACATTTCAGGTCATTAATGCCAACATGAATATCTTTTGTTTATCATTATAAAGTGTCTCAATCTTAGAGGTAGCCATTTTGGAAATATATCACTTTTATTTTCTGGATTCTTGGAGGTAGCAATTTTGGAAAAATATTACTTTTTATTTTTTGGATTCTTTATGCACGAGCCTCCCTAGTGGCATTAGACTATCTTTGGATTTCTTGAGGGGAATCTATCTGGTTTCCTACTAGAGTGTAACTTATTGGTAGACCAAAGGGTATTGGGATGGTTGATGTTCTCTCCTATGTTGTAGGCTCAAGATTTTTAGGTAAGCTAAGGGTAGTAGGAGAGAACAGTGGGATAATCATGAGAAATTGGTCTGTTACAATAAGGGTTGAGAATATTTATTGAGTAGAGGTCGAAGAGAATGGGGTTCCCAATGTTGATCTCTAAGTTTTGTTGTCTATTAGTGTCCCACACTTAGTCATATTCAAGGAAGGTTGGTCGATCATCACTGCGACCAAGTCATCTCACTAAGGCCGAGACCGAGCAGTAGTTACTGCTGAGAAATTCAGAGGTCACTGAGTACTCAATGGATGTCGAGCATATTGATTGTCGAGTTGCATAGAAGAGTTAGTATTGACCAAACACTAGTATTGACCAAACACAACTATGTCGAGCAACATACTATTGACCAAACACCAGTATTTTGTTTTTCCGAGTAAAACAGATTTTGTATATGTGTTTGGAATGGCACAAAAACCAAGGTAAACTATTTTGGCCAACTTCTATGAGCATTTAATGATCATATATAGAGATTCAATGCATTAATTACATTCTATTTTTATGATCATGGATCCCTATGCTAGCCATGCAACCAATCAAAATTAGGGATGCCTAAGTGGTAAAAGATGATAGATCTAGATCCTTGATCTTGATCTGGATGGTCTATGTATGGTATGCTTAAAAACCTAATCTGTGTGTGTAAGAGATTGTATTTTTGGAAGCGGATGTGAAAAGCAGAGACCATAAGCATATGCATATCTGAAGCATTGACTAGACAGAGTGATTGAGCAAAGCAGTGAGGAGCAGAACAAAGATAAATTAGATTAAGAGATCAGTTAAGAGTTGGAAAGAGGAGATTCTTTATCAGCATTTGAAGTGCAGACCAAAGGATCAAGTACTAATACATTCTAGAAAGTGAATCAGGATAAATCTCTTAACAGAGTCATCCTAACATGCCTTTGTAAATCTCTTAACCGAGTGCTTACTTTTCTATAGTTTAAATCCTTTAATAAGGTAGATTGTATAAGTCTAAAATGACAAACCCCTCATAGGGTAGATCATCAGAAGTGATCAAACTTTGTATCCCTAACAGGCACACTTTATTATTGCAGTAGTGAAGATTTGTGGGTATCATCCCCACCCTAGTTTTACCTTCAAGGGTTTCTGGGTTACCAAGATCTTTGTGTTATGTATTGATGATCAGATCTTTACATAATATCATTTTATGCTTATGAATGCATGGTTGAATCAGTTTGTTAAGAGTTTGTAGAATTTTTATAGATCTGGTTCACCCTNCCCCCCCCCCCCCACTCTTAGTTATTGATTTCCCATATTAGACTTTCAATAATTGGTATCATCTAGCTTTGTTCTCTTAAAAGAAGTCTAACCACTTGAGAGTTATGATCTTGTAAATGGAGGCTTATAAGTTGGGAAATGTCATTGAGAATCAGAAGATAGATATTAAGTTGGCACTGCAACAGCTTGAGACAGCTAGAGAAGAATTAAAGAAATCCTTGAAAGCTAGGAAGGAATTGGCAACTCAGATGAAAGGTACTCAGTATAAGGAAGAAGAAACTTAAGTTCTATTTGGTAATGGTGATTCAAAAGAAAGAAATGCAGCAATTGCAGATCTATTGGAGAAAAATAACACGCTAAAAGAACAAGTCAAAAGTCTGAAGATAGAACAAGAAACTCAATCAATAACACTATGTGACGTGATTGATCAGAAGAAGAAAGCTGAGGAAGATAAGACAATGATAGAAGAAGACAAGAGATATATGGCTACCAGACTTGATGAAATGACTAGTGATGTGCAGAAGATCACAAACAGTCAGTTGGACATGGTCAACCAACTATTATTTGCAAATCAAGAGATAAATAGAAAATGAATTGGAAACACTTATCTGAGATCTGAGAATAATCAACTGAAAAATGAGTTAAGATCTGAAACTGGACTCATTGAGAGGATAAACAAACCAAATGAAGCATTGAGATACTTTGAAGAACTTATGAGATAACCAAGAATAAATAGTGACACATCTCAACTTGGACATACCGAGCACTAGTCTTCCACTGAAGAGGGGGAATCATCAAAGAGTGGAGAACTGAGGAATACAAAATCAAAGAACAGAAAACCTACATTTTATCATTGTGGGAAACCATGTCACATAGTAAACATATGTTGAAGAAAGAATAGTAAGTCAACTGCTAAACCTAAATTCAATGGATATTGTTTTAACTATAAAAAGCATGGACATCAGGCACATGAATATAGGTCAAAGAATAGAAATATATCTACTTCACCTAGATTCCAAGGACATTGCTACAATTGTCAGAAATTTGGTCATAGAACCCAAGATTTTAGATCCAGTGCAAAATCCAAATGGACATCCAAGAAACAAGGCAATACACCGAGGAAAGGTAGCACATTCAATAGGGATTACAATACAAGACACAGTTATCATCATTGCAATGATTATGGTCATATTGCAAATAATTGTATAAGTATACACTTCAGAGGTAAATCCAAAAGCTGGATGAATGGAAGTATGGTCTACTATAGCTCTCACAAGATCAATCATACCAAGAGAGATTGCAAGACCACAGCCCCGGCACCTACTGTTGAGAAAATAGGGAATCATATAAATTTGACATGGAGAAAAAAAAAAAAAAATAAGTAGTGGATCAAGTGAAGCCAAAATCACCCAATCCAATGGATCAGATGATCACACTACTTCAAACAAAGTAGAAAGGTATGTAAGGAACTATTTTCTCAAATGCCATATTTTACACCAGTTCCTAACATAACATGTATTAAAGTCCATATTTGCATAAGTTAAGATGCATTAGGATAGATCTGAGACAAGAACCAATTAAATGAATTGTAAAGAATATTTGATGTCGAGCATCAGTATCAGCACATGTCAAGCTGCCATACCGACCGAGCTGATATGAAGACCAAGCATTAGTAGTGACCGAGTCACTATTTTGACCGAGTGGTGTGTGATAACTGAGAAACTTAATCATAGACCGAGAATAGTTTTTATCCACCTACCATTGCATGAAGAATTTAATGAAGCCCTAATCTAACCATTTCAGGGTATATAATCAATTCAAACACTCATTCTTCATTTCACACAGCGATTTAGAGTTTGCAAAGCAGTCTAAGATGATTCGAGAGTAATTCGAGCTGAGTTTGAAAAGATTCCACCTATGCATTTTTGGCTAGTACTGAGAAGTTTGAAGACCAGTTCTTGCCGAGCTACACAAAACCTGTTTTGTGAACCCTAACTTGCAGCAATGGCATCCAGTTCATCCATTGGAGTAAAACGACAAGACAAGGCATTGATGAATGTTTAGTTGGTCAGGAGCGACACGTGTGCACCATAAAACTTCTGAGCCATTCCTAAAACTGCAATTAAAGGAGATCTCATGGGAGCCCTATCTTCAATTCCACCAAAGGTACTTATGATCCATGATATATGAACTTGTTACATGTGTAATATTGGAGAAGTTAGAGACTTCAAATTAAGGGAAGTATATGACAAACTATGTGTAAATGGAGTTTTAAAGGTTGATCATCAACATATTTCTGAGAAAGGGTTACTCTGTGCCCTAAACTTCCCAAACAACTTTAAGATCGAATGGATCATAATTGTGTTGAACAAAATACATGACATGAGTTTATGGTTGGAAAATGGACCTGTAAAGATTACAAAAGAGGTTATTCACCGAGTTAGAGATTATCCCATCATGCAAGGGAAGCACACAATGTGTTGTCAGAAAAAGGAACATATTCAAAAGTTCACTTTGGCAAAGTGGAACGAATGAGGGATGACAATTTCTATGATCACCGATCTAGAAATTGACTTTGGAGTCAGATTCATTGCACATAAATCCTATCAATCAAGTAGAGAAGATAGTGTTCCATGTGTTTTAGTCGATCAGGCATGGAAAATAGTGAAGAAGGATCATACTTATGATCTTGCCGAGTTGTAGATGACTCAACTTGTTGAGTACCTGTCAACTATAAGGAAGGAAAATAACTCTATGTGTAAGTTTGGTTCCTTACTCGTTTGCATATTCTTCTATGTACATAATACTTTTCCTACTTTAGGAGATGTTGTATGGAGTCAGGACCGACCAATAACAGTTCATTCAGCAATTAGGAGAAATTTTTGATACTGTTATGGGCAATTACTTTGTGGAGTTTAAGAAAAATATGATACTAAGGAGCATAATCCCAGTATCACTAGTGGAGAAACATTATAATGATGTTTGTTTTCTAGTTGATATTGATAACACCTATCTGCCAATTGTAGTACCAAGGGTAGCATGGCTAAGGCTATTGTCCTATGAATTAAACATAGATGAAACATCTGTAGCTATCACATCTCTACTGGTAGAGAACATTGATAGGAATTTTGAGAGATTTGGTACATATGATGAAGGAAAGTCAAAGATAACTTTAAATTTGAAGGTTGCAACAATAGATAGGAAGAGAAAGAAAATTGTAAAGAATCTTGAGAAGATACTAGGAGATGATGATGATGATGATGATGATGATGATGATGCACTAGTACAGATCACAACCTATCAAGGAGAGGACCAATATAGAAATTTAGAGGAAAGCAGTGATGATGTGGAAGTGGACCCAAAGGGAAAGAAATTGATGGTTGTCGAGTCATCCAAGAAGAGAAGTTCACAGCAATAATCTACTCCTCCTGCCACATCTCAACCAAGAACCAAGGCATCAATAGTTACTATATTTTTCAAGCCACCAAAGAAGAAATTGGTAAAGGATGTTGAAGGGGTAAGCTCAGGGAAAAGAAAACAAGTACAAACAAAATCTGAGCCGAGTCATCCAAAGAGGAAATCGAGAAGAAAATATGTTATGGGTAAGGATGAAGAAGATGAAGAGTTAACAGAACCGAGGATATCAACAAGTTAAAAGTTTCAAAACACAAATGCACTACCAATGTTGATGAAATCTGTCATAACATCTGGAATTCAGTAGGTTTGTCAGGTTTTAAGTTTATTAAGTATGAGAAGTTAAGAAAAATTGAGATAAGGATAAAATAGAAGAGGCTATGATGGATATGTCAATTTCATATAAGATGACACCTTTGGAGATTAGGAATTTAGTCCATGATGAGCTAGAAAATAAAATTGATGAGAGATGGCAGCATGCCATGATGACAGAAAGGAAAATCAGAGAAGGAGCATAAGCTCAAATTATGCCAGAGTTAACAAAGAAGTAGAAAGCAAAATTTATGGATCAACATAGGAATAGATTCATTCCTAAGTTGAGATCATATTCCATACTGAAGAATGATGTAGAAGGTGGTGTATAGCAAACCCAAAGGATATGGAAGGTTATCTTTGGATTAATAGTTGAAAAGAAGCAAGATGAGGGCACATCTAAGAAAATTGAGCTTGACAACAAAGAAGACATCAATGAACTAGATAATACTAAGGATATGATACATGATGATATTGGAGCTGAAATGATTGACATTTTTGAAGAAGAATTGAAGACAAATGTTAAGGATGAGGAAAAAGAGAATTTTGAGGAAGCATTGATTGAAGATTTAACTACTGATGAGGTAACACAAGATTTGAATGCCGAGGAACAGGGAAATGAGGCACTCATAATTCTAGATTCACCTACTGAGGAAAACCTTGAAGACAATACAGATGGAGATAAAAGAAAAGAAGAACAAGCACATAAGTCAGCACTAGACATCTCCAAATCACTTGAAGAAGTCACTGAAGTGACCAATACTTCTGAGACAAAGGAGAAACAATAACCTAAGGAGGAAGAAAAAATACAAGCATTGGTACAGGTACCTAATTTTTCTCCTCTAGTATCTACTAAAGTTAAGAAAGATGATACATCTGTCGAGTAGATACTCAATACTTACAAGGAGTTAGTATCAATTAGTGGTGATACTAGTATTTTTAAAGATGAATATAAACCGAGTAGAAGCTCACCAGAGCCAAGAAAGAAGAAATCACATAAGAAGAAGGATAAGAGCTCTGAAGTTCCACTTGATGAAGTTACAGTCATTCCAAAATGGGATACTGATAACTTATCTTATGAACAGATGCTAATCTTGCAGGACTTATTGAACATGAAGAGGAAGCAAGAAGAATTGAAATGAGAACATCAACAGAAGAAAGTATTACATGAGATTAAAGATATATTTGTTGATGCATTTGAATTTCAAGACCTCAATGAGAAGGCACCTATCTTGGAACAATTGGTTCATATTGTTCAAAGGGTGAACATAGATGAACTAAATGCTAATGAAAAACTCATGCAAAGATTAGAAAGACAATTTGAGGCCAAGGTATTTGAGATGATAGCAGCAAAGCTTACCGAGAAGCAGGATGCACTTTCTGATATAGTCAGAAATTTAGAAGAAGTGATAGAGGATTTTCTCTCTTTGTACAAGTAACTATGTGATACTAAATTCTTTACAAAGGAGAATCGGTAGCTTATAGAGAAGCTACAGTTAGATTTGAGGTCATCAGGATAATCATTGAGCATTGATGCAAGTTCCAGCTCTTTCCATTTTAACGGATTGACACATGCCCAAGGGAGATTAACTGAGCTTATGGCTAATGATGGTAGAATAAGGGAAAAACTAGTTTCAATTCAGAAAATGTTGATACCTCACTTGAAGGTTATGCAGAAAGAAGTGAAAGCAGAAAAGGAACTATCACAGAAAGATCCACCTATGAATATTATCAAGATTCTGATTGATCTAGCTGTCGAGATAGAAATCAATTTTCAAGTTTTGGAGTCTATAAGGACAAGTTGGGATAATGCTTTAGCTATAATATTGCATATCCATAAACCATTTTTGGATAAGTACGGTTTGACCCCAACAACCCCAACAGAGAAAGATCACAAGAGTGACAAAAATAAGGGGGAAATGCCATAGACTCAACAGGGTAAATGTAAGTATGTATATACATATGTTATATATAGTGAAGTCTTTATGGAGAAAGACCAAGTCAGAATCCTAGGGGGAGTTCTGAATTTTGAATTCTTTTGAGTACTATTTTTGAAGAACTAAAAAGACACGACAAAGTGTTTTTGACACTAATAACAAAGGGGGAGATTGTTGATCTCTAAGTTTTCTTATCTATTAGTGTCCCACACTGACTCATATTCAAGGCAAGTTTGTCGGTCATCACTGTGACCGAGCCATCTCACTAAGGCCAAGACCGAGTAGTAGCTACTGTTGAGAAAGTCAGTGGTCGTCGAGTACTCAATGGATGCCAAGAAGATTGATTGTCGAGTTGCATAGAAGATTTAGTGCCAAGCGACAACATACAGCTATGTTGAGCGACACAGTATTGACTGAGCACCAGTATTTTGTTTTGCTGAGTAAAATAGATTTTGTATATGTGTTTGGAATGGCACAAAAACCAAGTTAAGTTGTTTTGGTCAACTTATATGAGAATTTAACGATCATATACAGAGATTTAATGCATTAATTATGTATTATTTTTATGATCATGGATCCCTATGCTAGCCATGCAACCAATCAAAATTAGGGATGCCTAAGCAGTTAAAGATGATAGATCTAGATCGTTGATCTTGATCTAGATGGTCTATATATGGGATGCTTCAAACCCTAATCTGTGTGTGTAAGAGATTGTATGTTTGGATGCGGATGTGAAAAGCAGAGACGAGAAGCATATGCATACTTTGCATATCTGAAGCATTGACCAGACAAAGTGACCGAGCAAAGCAGTGAAGAGCACAATAAAGATAAATTAGATTGAGATATCAGTTAAGAGTTGGAAAGAGGAGATTCGTTATCATTATTTGAAGTGCATACCGAAGGATCAGGTGCTAATACATTATAGCAAGTGAATCAGGGTAAATCTCTTAACAGATTGGTCCTAACATGTCTTTGTAAATCTCTTAACCGAGTGTTTACTTTGTTGTAATTTTAAATCTTTTAACAAGGTAGATTATATAATTCTAAAAGCTCTTAACGGGGCAGACCCCTCATAGGGTATATTATCAGAAGTGATCAAAATTTGTATCCCTAACAGGCACACTTTATTACTACAGTAGTGAAGATTTGTCGGTGTCATCCCCACCCTAGTTTTACCTTCAAGGGTTTCTGGGTTACCAAAATATTTGTGTTATGTATTCATGATTAGATATTTATAGCATATCAATTTATGTTTATGAATGCATGGTTGAATCAGTTAGTTAAGAATTTTTAGAATTTTTATAGATCTGGTTCACCCCCCCCCCCCTCTCAGTTACTGATTTCCCATATTAGACTTTCAACAATTGGTATGAGATCTTTGTTTTCTTAAAATAATTCTAGCCACTTGAGAGTTAAGATCTTGGAAATGGAGGCTTATAAGTTGGGAAAGGTCATTGAGAATCAAAAGATTGATATTCAGCTAGCACTACAACAGCTTGAGACAGCTAGAGAAGAATTAAATAAATCCTTGAAATCCAGGAAGGAATTGGCTACTCAAATGAGAGATACTCAATATAAGGAAGAAGACATTGAAGCTCTATTTGGTAATGTTGATTCAAAATAAAGCAATGCAGTGAATGCAGATCTATTGCAAAAGAATAACACATTGAAAGAACAAGTCAAAAGTCTGACGATAGAACAAGAAACTCAATCAATAACACTATGTGAGGTGATTGATCAGAAGAAGAAAGCTGAGGAAGATAAGACAATGGTAGTAGAAGACAAGAGACATATGGTTACCAAACTTGATGAAAGGACTAGTGGTGTACAGAAGCTCACAAACATTCAATTGGACATGGTCAACCAACTGTTATTTGCAAATCAAGAGATAATCAGAAAAGAAATTGAAAACACTTATATGAGATTTGAGAACAATCAACTGAAAAATGAGTTGAGATCTGAAAGAGAACTCATTGAGAGGATAAACAAACTGAATGAAGCATTGAGATACTTTGAGGAACTTATGAGATCACCAAGAAGAAATAGTGACACATCTGGACTTGGACATATCGAGCACCAGTCTTCCACGAAAGGAGAATAATCAAAGAGTGGAGAATTTAGGAATGCAAAGTCGAAGAACAACAAACCTACATGTTATCATTGTGGGAAACCAAGTCACACAAAAAACATATGCCGAAGCAAGAATAGTAAGTCAAATGCTAAACCTAAATTTAATGGATATTGTTTTAACTGTAAAAATCATGGACATCGGGCACATTAATGCAAGTCAAAGACTAGCAATGCATCTACTTCACATAGGTTCCAAGGACATTGCTACAATTGTCATAAATTTGGTCATAGAACCCAAGATTGCAAATCCAGTACAAAATCCAAATGGACATCCAAGAAACAAGGCAATACACTGAGGAAAGGTAACACATTCAATTGGGATTACAATACAAGGTACAATTGTCATCATTGCAATGAATATGGTCATATTGCAGAGAATTGTATAAGTACACGCTTCAAAAGTAAATCCAAAAGATGGATGAATGAAAGTATGGTCTGGTATACTTGTCACAAGATCGGTCATACTAAGAGAGAATCCAAGACCAAAGCCCCAACACCTACTGTTGAGAAGATAAGGAATCAGATGAATCAGACATGGAGAAAGAAAGAAGAAGCAAGCAGTAGTGGATCAAGTGAAGCCGAGATCACCCAATCCAATGGATCAGGTGATCACACTACTTCAAACTAAGAAGAAAGGTATGTAAGGAACTATTTTCTCAAATGCCATATTTTACACCAGTTCCTAACATAACATGTATTAAAGTCCATATTTGCATAAGTTAAGATGCATTAGGACAGATCTGAGATAAGAACCAAGCAAAATAATTGTAATGAATATTTGATGTCAAGCATCAGTATTAGCACATACCAAGCTGCCATATAGACCAAGCTGATATGAAGACCGAGCGTCAGTAGTGACCGAGTCGCTATTCTGACTGAGTGGTGTATGATAACCAAGAAACTTAATCATAGACTGAGAACAGTTGTTATCCACCTACCACTATATGAAGCATTTAATGAAGCCCTAATCTGACCGTTTGAGGGTATATAATCAATTCAGGCACTCAATCTTCATTTCACATAAGGATTTAGAGTTTGCAGAGTAGTCAATAATTATTCGAGAGGGATTCAAGCAGAGTTTGAAAATATTCCACCTGTGCATTGTTAGCTAGTATTGAGAAGTTTGAAGACTAGTTGTTGCCAAGCTACACAAAACCTGTTTTGCAAACACTAACTTGCAGCAATGCAGCCAATTCATCCATTGGAGTAAAATGAGAAGACAAGGGATTGATGAATGTTTAGTTGGTCAGGAGCGACACATGTACACCGCCAAACTTTCAAGTTGTTCCTGAAACTGTAATTAAAGGAGATCTTATGGGAGCCCTATCTTCAATTCCACCAAAGGTACTTATGGTCCATGATATACGAGCTTGTTACATGTGTAAGATAAAAAATAACAAATGGGTTCGCACAGTTACAGTATTTCTCCTATTCCCTTTTCCTAATATATGCATGTCCATGTATCTTTGGAAAACACTTAGATTTTGATACAAAATAAGATGAACTAGGAGAGAAGGGTAATGAAATTTACCCTTAATACAATACCTATCAAGTTGTCAGACAATTTCTTTGGAAATATTTTCTATGAAGTCATATTGTCACATATCGGTGCCCCACTTCAACTTGAAAGTGAATCTCATGTGATAAGGATGAACATCTAAATTGTGGTTCTTACCATGAATAGAGGACATCTTAAAGAAGACATCCTAAAAATATTACCTAAAGGATTTGGCCGAGGTATGAAACTCAGGCCTAGATCAATCTTCCTTATCTTGACCTAGTTTAGCATTATATAATTTAAGTAGCTCTTTCCTTTTGGACTAGATATTTTCAAACATTTTGTGGCTAAAATTTTGGACACTAGGGTCTTAGGAAACACATAGAATTTTATGCACCATGGAAGCGTTAATTTCCAAATTCATCCTATTTCTGGTGAGCTTCTTGGTTGATGGGTTAAAACATTTTCCAAATGCACAAACTATCTTAGGACAAGGATTCCTTTGGCGCACCAAAAAATGTGGAAGACGTAAAAACCATGAACATCATCCTGGGGTGCTTAGTTTCCTCCCCTTTTGGGGCTTTTTATACTTTACAAAGCCTCTTCTCAAAGATTCTTTAGATTTCTTGCAATTTAGGGTCAAAAATATTGTTGGCCCAATCTTGCACCATGGTAGCATCTTTTTGGGGAGTTTTCTCTAGGGCCCTGGTGTGCTCATAGTTATATTTTGGTTGAATGTGAACACATGAAAAGGATTATTCTTTGAAAATATCCATATATATTTCTTGTGTAGCCTTAGTTACATGGAAGGAGATTGATACCTCCATGGTCATTACTTTCTAAAAATATGGAGTTCCTTTCTGCTTAGCTCTGGAAAAAGCCTCTTGAAGGCTGGTTGTCTTCTTGAAAAACTTAAAGGGAAAGTGGTTGGAAGACTCTATAAATAAGGCATCCCACACATCTATGTGTGTGAAATTCCTACTATTTTTTTTGTTGCACACTATCAACAAGGGGAAGTAGATACAACTACTTTTTTCTACCCTTTTAGAAAGGTATGACTTGAAGGATGAGCGGGGTAGAGAAACCTAAGCTTTGAGCATTAAATGTCAAGAAGTGGAGATAGAAGGGGTCTCTTCAAATTTAATGGGGATTTGAGAGGTGGTGGGACTTGGATAGGTGGTACACCAAAAATACATGGCACTAAAAGCACCAACAAAATAAAAATATGGTAAAACTAACTACACTACATATGTACAAAATTATATGTGTTCCATCGTTAGAATATGTGTTTTAAATGAGATCCATTTACAGGAATCTTGAGGGAATTACCTCTCATCTATTCCAACTCAAAGGAGGTTATTTATTTACATACATTGATATGGAAGGGGCCTTTCTATAAGGATTCAAACTTCGCATGTTTACATGGCTTTGCATTTCACTCATCGAATTTCATCACTAGGTTTCCTTTCTTGAAAAGTGGATTAGATACCTTTTTGTCACACCACCTTTTAACTACCTACTAGGAATCTGTTAGCAAATAAAATGTATTTTCTTTTTATTCTTACAGCTTCAACATCTTAGTTAGCCCCATCTCTATGACATTATTTTACTGATCTTGAGGGACTTGAGTAACTGAAGTGTGGTAACTTCTATCGATATTGGCGTCAATGTCTCTTCCCACACACTAGCTCATATGGGGAAGATTTTAGAGTATGTTTTGGAGTAATCTTTTCATCCCATAAGGCTTCTTTGAAATGATTGGCCTAATCTCTCTAATGATCTACACCAATCATTTTGATTATCTGGATGAGGTTCTAGTTGGTAGACTCAGATAGCTCATTTCCTTGCAAGTAATAGTTCAACGATGTCTTTAGGAATATTTTTTGTCTCAAGGAAAAATATGATATATTCACCCCTACGAAACTCTTGCATTATATGATATGATGGTCTTTGGGGTCCAAACCTTCACACTAGCTCCTCCAAGAAGTTAAGGATCTCATTTTCTATGGTGTTCTTCAAGGCAATATCTTCTCACCACCTCATGAAGTATTCTATGGCCATCGGGATCCATATGTGTCTCTAGCTTAAAATTGGATTTATCATCCCAATAGAATCAAAATATCATTGTGTGAAGGGTTCTTCCACAATATTTGGGCTAAGAGGCATGGTCAAATTCTTACTCCTTCAAGAAAAAATTTGGCACTCTCAGCATTTTCTCACTAGGAGGTGGAAATCAAAGAACAATGTTGGGCAGAAGTATCCTCCTCTAATTATCTTAAGCACTGAAATCTTGGAAAAGAAATTTCCACCAACCAGATTGTTGTGAAATTAGTTCAAGATTCTTTCCCCTTGGGCTTTATCCACACAATGCAAGAGAACACCATCAAAATTATTATTAAAGAGGATACCTTCTATTAGAATGAAAATCACATTCTATAATTGGTAGAATATTGTCTTCTGGTTTGGAAGGTAGGGGGTACCTCCTAGTTTGCATAAATTATATTCTATATGTAGCCCAAGATTTTTTCACTTCCAGATGATTGAATTGTACTAGTTCTTTTATTTATCTTTCATTAGTTGTGAAGGATTCCTTTTCATCTAGAGGCCTATCATGTTGTGGGATTAGCATGTTGTGGGATCTATTCATATAAGCCTCTTCCATGGATAATCTTAGTAGGCCACACTTTAACATCGTACTCTAAAATCTTGGTAATCCAATGAGCTCTTTTCTCAGTGATTTCATCCTCCATGATATACTCTCTTACATTGAAGTGGGCCACATACACCATGATTTATTCTCTTCTATCAAAACTTGAATTTCTTTAGACCTTTTATAATTGTAAAGGATTTCCTCTCCACAAATTTGTACTTCTCCTCATAGCCTTTCAAGGTTTTAGAGTAGAAAATGATGGGACATTTGTCTTTCAAGTCTTTGTCTTTTTGTGTTAACATGGCCACAATACTATGCTCACTCCCATAGACATGCCTTATGTAATCATTTGAAAATTTGGGGTTGGCTAGCACTGGTGTTTAATTTACGGCTTCTTTAATCTTTTCAAAGGTGATTTTGGCCTTTGGTGTCCATTTAAACACTTGGTCCTTACGTAACATTAATGTAATTGGTTTGACTAGTCTGGAAAAAATCAACGATAAATCTGTTGACGATATTGACCTTCCCTAGGAAATATTGTACTCCTTTTTTGTTGATAGGTAATAATAGGTTGATGATAGCCTTGATCCTTTCAGGATCTATAGAGACTCCTTCTTTGGATACCACGTATCTAAGTAACTTCCAATGTGGAATACCAAAAAATATATTCCTTTGGGTTTAGAGAGATATTGAACTCTTGAAATCACTCTAAAAATTCCTGTAAAGATCAAAATGATCTCCCTTATGCTTGGAATATATAGTAAGGTAATCTAGATTAAAAAAAAAGGATAATCTTAATGAAAATACCTTTTAAATCAATTCCAGTCACCCGCTCAAAGGTAGAAACCACATTAGATAGGTCGAATGGTATCTTAGCATAGGTGAAGGTTCCCCACTTTGCGGTGAAATTGTTGTTATGTTGTGATAAACATAAAGTTTTGTCATTAGTATGCAATGAGAAAACAAGTTGTTGAAACCATCGGTTACACTACACCAAAGTTGGGTTTTTAGTTCAAATCGAAAATGCTAAGAAAGGAGAAAACTGATGACACAGGTTTTGCAGTCTAAACCAAAAGTGTAAACTGAGAGAATAGAAAAAGACCAACTTGATAGACAGTTCAACTAGGAACACCAAAAGACAGTCAAACTGACTTCAGAGAAAATTGAGCATCAGACACTGAAAGTCAATTACATCCCAGAAAAAGTGGATATGACTTCCACGTCAGATAAAACAATTGTATTCTATTTATAGAATCTTGATTTGTTTTTAAATCCTTTACTTAAGGGACAAGAAACATTATTGTAATTGTTTTAATCATTCTAACTCATTAAAAACATGCAGACTAGGAGATCAAGGTCAAGTTGTAAACCTGTGATCATAGAGTTAGTTTTGTTATACGTGAAACTACATTAGGTCAATTTATCTTATAAATAGATGTTGTAATCATTCTTTATGATGGATGAGAAGATGAATGTAGCCAACTAGCACATCTATGGATCAAACTAAAATTTTCAAGAAGCAGAATAGCAAAAGATGAAATTGTTTATCAAGAACCAAGAACAAAGGCTACCGAGCAAAAGAGGTATTAATCAATCACAATAGGTGATACATTTATACATGTGAATTGTAATGGATCTGTAATCAGAAATAGTTAGATTGTATACACTCAGGTCAATGAGTATTTTTGTCTGCATTCTAACAAGTGTAGCAAATAGAAGAAATCCTTTCAAGGAAGGTGGATTTAACAATCCTATTGTAAATCTCTTAACAGAGTGCACACTAAACAATGTTTCCAAAGCTCTTGACATAGTAGACCTTAACTAGTCTCCAAAAATACTCCTAACATGGTAGATCATTAGAAGTGATCAAAATTCTAAGCCTTAACCGGCCCCTTCCATTCTGCAGATAGTAAAGTTTTTGTGGGTGCCATCCCCACTGCAGTTTTTACCTTCTAACAGGGGTTTTCTACATTACCATATCATGTGTTATGAGTCAATTACAATCTATTTATGTTTACATGTTTTATTAAGTTAAAGAATTGATATATTTCACACAAAGATAGTATAGAATAGATGGTTGGTTACACAATTGATTACACAAAGGATAAAGGTTAAAAGAGAAAAGTTTTAGAGGTATTGATTCACCCCTCCCCTCTCATTACACACCTCCCATTATTTCCAAAAATTGGTATGAGAGCTAGAACTCTTATTTGGAAAGCTTAAATACTTAAGAGAAAAGATCATACAATGGAGAAGTACAAACTTGACAAAAGTATTGAGAATCAGAAGCTAGAATCAAAATGAGACAGGTGTTAGATGAAAGAAAGATTATGGCATCTCATTGTAATGAAACAGATTACCAAGAAGAAGAGATATCGGATCTATTTGAGTCTTCAGGATCTACTTCAAGAAAAGCATTAGATACATCAGAGGAAAGCATCACAAGCTTAAATGAAATCAATCAACATATGTTGGACAAGTGAAATCTCTGCAAATCGCTCAAGAGATACAGTTGGTAAGAATGATTGATGTCATGAACAATGCTAGACAAGATGAGCAAGAGAGAACACTAGCTATTGATAATAGGAGGAATATTACTGAAAAGCTACAAGAAAAAGAGTGTGAAATACAGAGACTTACAGAATATCACCATGAGATTACAAATCAGATTATTCTTATGAGTCAAGAGGAAAAAAGAGTAAATGTTGAACTCATTGAAAGAATAGAAGCTATCAGTGAGCTAAGGGAAGAAAATGAAAAGCTGAAACAAGAACTCAAAATTCAGTAGCAGCATAGTGAGGTAATCAAGAAAGCTGAAGAAAGCAATAAAAGAATGCATGATTTTCTTGACGGACAAAGGAGAGCCAATAAAAACACTGGACTATGCTATACCGAGAATGAAGAATCACCTAATCAAGTTGATCTAAAGAATGTCTATGAAAATCCAAAACCAAGAAAGATGACATGTAATCACCATGGAAAGCAAGGCCACACATCAAATTTTTGCAAAAGAAAAATGAAAGGTATTCCTAAATCTACATCTTTTTTCATAGGAATTTGTTATAAATGTAACAAGAAAGGACATAAAGCATATGAATGTAAGTCTGAGATGAAACAACCAAAGAAGGAAACCTACATGGACAAATACTATCCTACCTGAAAATGCATGGGCACACAACTCTTGAATGTTGGAAGAAGAAAAAGAAAGCATGGAAGCCAAAAGGTCAAGAATCTGCCTATCAACTGAATAGAGTCAGTAACCAATATGTATGGGATTACAATACTTGGGAAAATTGTAGAGCATGTGGAAGATTCAGTCACATTGCTGCAAACTGTATGAGACAATGGACAAGAAAGCCTAGAGGCTCGACTAACCCCAGAATGGCATGTTTACATTGTCATAAAGTCGGTCATCTCAAGAAAGACTGCAGAGACCGAATGATAGAGACCAGCATCTTTGCCAATGGAAACACCATTGAAGACGTCAGGAAGATGAGAAACAAACTGTGGAGGAAAGCTACAAACAATGATGAAGCGGGACCGAGCAATGTAATTGGTGATACCTTATCCAATGCATCTGGTGACATCACCACCCCCATCTAAGAAGAACAAGTAAGTATGGAACTGCATTATACCAAGTTATATTTTGCATAAGTTCCATTATACATAGTTGAAATGCAAAATTAGCATGATTATAGATGCACTATGGTATTACTTGTTAAAATCTGTGAAAACTATTTGATCGATCAATACATACCAAAATGCATCGGTATACATATAAAGCTCAATTTTCTTCACTTCCGAGAAGCGTCGGTTCACATGTAAAAGATAAAGTTGCTAATGTAAACTGAGATTCATCGGTAATCATGTGAGGTGACAAAGCTGTCTTTGCAATACACCAAAACCCGTTGGTAAAAAGAAAGTTAAAGGGACTGCCCGAAGCATCGTGTTGTAACCAAAAGAGAATTTAGTGTTTCAACCGATGACTCCGTCTTCACACACCGAGGAGTGGTTGACCATTAATGACTCGATCTAGGAAAAAGTCTATAAATAGATGACAGAAGGGTTTCATTCTTCACCAGCGATTTGAGCGAAGTGACCAGAGCAAGAAGCAACAACATTGCAGAATGAATCCAACCCAATTCAAAGTACTCCAAGCATATCAGTTACATCTATAGAGGTTAAAGTAAGTACCAAGAATAACCAAAAACTCTTTTTATCATTTACGAAAAATCCCTAATGTCAGAAACAATGACAACCACATCTAGAGCTACTAAGATGAAGAGTATTAAGAAGAACTAGGTCAAACTTATCAAGAATAGTACATGAGAGGAACCACATTATAAGATATTCCTAGAAGTTTCCTCACAACCCAAAAAAGCTGGAGCATTCTCACGAATATGAGCTAGGGTTTTTCTCATCGAAGATGTGTGAGCATATATACACTGCAAGATTGCAGAAATTGGTGATGTGGAGGCTGAGAAAGCTTTCAAGAAGCTATGCAAAGATGATGGTACTATCAAGGATGAGCATAAGCACATTGAGGTAAAAGGGCTGACAAATTCCCTAGGGTTCCTGAAGAAATTCAAGACCGAATGGATTTGGTTAGTGCTAAGAAGGATACATGAAAAAAAGCTATGGCTAGATGAGCCTAAACAGATAACCAAGGATGTGATACACGTTGTCACTAGATACCCCATAACTGACAAGGTAAAGGCATTGAAGGACCTGCCTAAAGTTGAAATTGAGAAGAATGTTGGAGCTACATGGGATGGAAGAGGACTAAGAATATCCACCATCAATGCTAATGAACTGAAATTTGGAGCATGTGTCTTAGGATACAAGTTCTTTCAGGCTAGCAGGATGAACAACATTGCATCCAGAGAAGTGGATACAACCTACAAGATTGTCAAGAAAGAAACTCAATTGGATCTGTCAGAACTTCTACTCAAGCAGTTAGAAGAGAACTTAAAGACAATCAGAAATGCAAAATCAAATTCATGTAAGTATGGTTCACTTATCATGTGCATATTCTTCTACTTTCAAGAATCTTTTCCATCAATAGGAAATGTGCAATGGGACACAACTAAACCAGTGACCATTCAGATTAGTGAGTTCATAAAATCACTAGGAGACCATTTTGAGTCATTCATGGATGAATAATTTCCTGGATTCAAGGATAGAATGCAGAAGAGAGTAAGGATCCCCGAGCAGTTAATTGAAAAATTCAAGACTAATGTATGTTTCATGGTAGACACTGACTTCACATACATCAATCCTGTTGTACCAAGAATAGCATGGCTATCTCCACTTGACTATGAGGTGAACATAGATCAAGCATCTAATGCAATTGATGCATTAATAAATGAGCCAATTGATAAATCACAACCCAAGTTTGGCACATATGAAGAAGCCAAAGAAAGAATCAAAACTCACTTGGTTGTGAAAAATATTGATAGGAAGAAGGACAAGATGGTCAAGAACTTAAAGAAAATACCGTCGATTACAGAAGAAGAGACCGATGGATAGTCACCCATCGGTGAAGCTGAGAAGGAGAGTGACACTAAGTGTAGAGAGTTAGATACACCATTAGCTTCACCAGCTAAGAATCATAGGACTACAACTGCTACAAGGACAAGAAATCAAATAGCTAAGGACACAAGTCCTTCACCATAAAGAAAGGTCAAGTAAGGACCTATAAGATAAATCCTTTAACCAAAATGTCCAAAGCACCAAAGAGAAGAAGGAGGCTAATCCTAAACAAGGAAGACATGGAGGACATTGAGGACACCGAACATGATGATTTTGTTCAAAAGAAAAAAGAGAAGATTCCTGAAACTATTGATCAAGTTTGTGCCTCAATCATTAAGTCAGGATCAGTCAATGATCGAAAGATCAAGAAATGGCTTACATTGGATCCCTTGGATCAAAATAAGATTGAGGAAATCATTAAAATGATGTGCATATTCAAATACCTCCCAATACAATTGGCAGACAAAATGCCAAAAGAACTACAATATCAATTATCGGCAAGATGGACATTTGCCTTGCACTTTGAGAAAGAAATCAGGGAAAGAGCCCTAGTATATGTCATGCCTCTCGAGTCAAAAATAGAGGAGATCAAAGAAATGATGAAAATTCACTCCAAACGGTTCTCACCAAAGTTGAGAGCTTACCAAGTACTCCAAGGACATTTAGTGGATCTAGAAAGTAAGAGTGAAGCCTAATGGAGAAAAATATTTGATATTCCTAAAAAGGATACAAGTCCCGAGCAACAAAAAGCTCCTACCAAAACTCAAGAGACTAAGGATAATCAGGCTAACATAGAGGCCCGAGCACATTAATATCAATGATGAAGATGTCACAACAGTAGAATTGGACAAAGAGGAATTGGATACTACAGGCAACAAGAAAATGGATGTTGCAGATGAGACATGGTCAGACACTACTATTGATAATACTATTATAGACATCACCGATGATCCTTCAGATGAAAATCAGAAAGATGAAGATGTTATTGTTGTCAAGGACCATATCGACGAACAAGACACTACGGTTGATGTTGCACAAGTTCATAAACTAGGCCAAATGCCACTATTGATTCAAGCAATCAATATTATCTCATAGAAGGAGAAGACCCCCAAGCCTAATACAAGCATACCCAAGGACAAGGATAATGATGAGAAAAAAGATACATCTGAAGAAAAGAAGGACACAATCAATGAATAGAATGTCATTGGTGAAGAACAAAAAGATGGAGATACCACCAAGAAAGATGCACAGATGAAAGATGTTGATGAAGTGGACAAAGAGACAGATGAGAAAGAAAAGACAGTTGATACCACGCTGAAGGAAATAAATGGCAAAGCTGCAGATACACCAAATCTTGATAAGGAGATGTCCTCAGACAACCGACAGGCAAATACTGAGCAGCAAGAAAAAGTTACAACTCCTCAAAAGCCATCTAGTAGCACATCAGACCAAGCCGAGAAGCTAGCTATGGTTCTACATACAGGTGGAACATAGAAGAAAAAGAAGAAAACAAAGAAGAACAAGTTGGAAGTCACATTAGATGAGATTATTGAAATACCGAAATGTGACCCAACTACATTAGACTTTGAATCGCTCCAAGAATATGGAGAAATCTTCCAAAGGAAAGATTTGCAAGAAAAGATAAAGAAACAACATCAAGATTCATTATTACTGGAGAACACAAGGGACATCTTGAGTCAGATAGCTCGACATTTATGTTGATCACAATACCCCCATTCTAGATCAACTTGTCGTCCGCACCGAAGAAATCACAATGCAAAATATTGATGCAGAAAAGGCAATTAAGGAGCGAGCATAGAAGAAATTTCAATACAAACTGACAGAAAAGATCATCCAAGAAGTGGCAGAGAATAAAGTAAAGCTTTCAAAATTATTAGATCAATAAGATCGAATCATAACCAAAGTCATTTCCTTAATACAGAAGCTATGCACTTTAGAAAATTTTACTAAGGACAACAATGACAAGATAGCAAAGATCAATTTTGATCTAACTACAAGTGCACAGAGTCTAACCACTGATGGAAATGCAATCAAATTGCATTATGATAAAATCATTGAGATAAAATGGTTAAGGCAGGAACTTTGGGAAGCGGAGTCATAATTTAGAGAGGAGGTTACCGAGATTCAGTCCATACTGTTACCGAACCTCGCACATCTGTAGACTCACCTAAGTTCAACTAGGCAACTTATTGCCACCCCTGAGATGTCTGTAGCAGACAACATCTATTACATGCATGCATGGATAACATTAGAGCATATGGATCTTGATCATTTAAAAGAGAAATGGGAGAATATGATGGAGGAAATGCAGTGCACACACTCTCTTATTTTTTATAAGCTATAGGTATATACCTTTGCCCTTACTATCAAAAAAGGGGGAAAAGGAAATATGTACAGAGATAGAACATATAGTACTAATAAAAGGGGGAAAGGATAATATAGCATGAAGGATAAAAGGAAAAGATAGTATAAATACAAAGTGTACATACACACTATACTATACCAGCATATGCATAGGGGGAATCATAAAATGACTAAGGTAATATACAAGGTGTTCATACTATAAATTTTGGTAGTCTTCTGCACATATCATTTTTTTATACTACTGTCAAAGGGGGAGATTGATAAACATAAAGTTTTGCCATTAGTATGCAATGAGAAAACAAGTTGTTCAAACCATCGGTTACACTACGCGAAGTCAGGTTTTCAGTTCAAACCGAAAATGTTAAGCAAGAAGAAAACTGATGACACAGGTTTTGCAGTATAAACCAAAAGTGCAAAATGAGAGAATAGACAAAGACCAACCCGACAGATAGTTCAACCAGGAACATTGAAAGACAGTCAAACTGACTTCATAGAAAACCGAGCATCAGACACCGAAAGTCAATTACATCCCGGAAAAAGTGGATCTAACTTCCACGTCAGATAAAACAATTGTATTCTATTTATAGAATCTTGATTTTTTTTTAAATCCATTACTTAAGGGACAAGAAACATTATTTTAATTTTTTTAATCATTCTAACTCATTAAAAACATGCAGACTAGGAGATCAAGGTCAAGTTGTAAACCTATGATCATAGAGTTAGTTTTGTTATACGTGAAACTACACCAGGTCAATTTATCTTATAAATAGATGTTGTAATCATTCTTTATGATGGATGAGAGGATTAATGTAGCCAACTAGCACATCTATGGATCAGAATGAAAGTTTCAAGAAGCAGAATAGAAAAAGATGAAATTGGTTATGAAGAACCAAGAACAAAGGCTACCGAGAAAAAGAGGTATTAATCAATCACAATAGGTGATACATTTATACATGTGAATTGTAATGGATCTGTAATCAGAAATAGTTAGATTGTATACACTCAAGTCAATGAGTATTTTTGTCTGCATTCTAACAAGTGTAGCAAATAGAAGAAATATTTCAAGGAAGGTGGATTTAACAATCCTATTGTAAATATCTTAACCGAGTGCACACTAAACAGTGTTGCTAAAGCTCTTAACAGAGTAGACCTTAACCAGTCTCCACAAATACTCCTAATAGGGCAGATCATGAGAAGTGATCAAAATTATAAGCCTTAACCGACCCCTTCCATTCTGCAGATAGTGAATTTTTTGTGGGTGTCATCCCCACCGTAGTTTTTACCTTCTAACAAAGGTTTTCTACGTTACCATATCATGTGTTATGAGTCAATTACTTTCTATGAATGTTTACATGTTTAATTAAGTTAAAGAATTGATATATCTTACACAAAGATAGTATAGAACAGATGGTTGGTTACACAATTGATTACACAAAGGATAAAGGTTAAAAGAGATAAAGGTTTTAGAGGTACTGATTCACCCCTCCCCTCTCAGTACACACTTCCCATTATTTCCAACAATGTTGGTCTTCTTATTTCACGTAAACTTGGTTTTACCTTGACAATCAATCCAAGAATACATCTCTAAACCGGCGATGGTCTATAGGATCTTCTAGTCCACAAAAGGCAGCAGATGGTGACCTTTTAGAGATTCTCTAATCAAGTACTAGAAATTGATACATAGGTGGATGTCATGATTCCTTTTTCACATACAAAATAGGTTCAAGACCCAGGTGCTATTTTATATTGGGTAAATGATGTGCAAGTAAATCAACTTCTACAATTCTTGAGCCATTAACGAGGTAAGTGCACCAAGATGGTCTACAAAAAAGTGACCACCAACCCAGAAAAATAGCAAAACACCCCTAATGCAATAGGGTTACTTTAAATTCAAATAACTCAATCACACTTAGGTTTGGTAAATTTCCAATCCAATAATAAGACTAGTTAATAGGATTGGATAACAAGGTTGAGGCTTGGGAGCTTAATTTCCCTCTATTTCCCTCATTTTTCATGTGTTTTGTTATTCGAAATAGATTTCTCAACTTCCTTGTCATCAGGTTTACACATCATTAATTAGATATTTTTAGAAGTACCACCATTTTTCACACATCTTCATAGCTTTCTAACCATATATTTTTTTATATTTTTTGACAACATTGACATATTAAAGTTTTTTTTTCATCAGTGTCTCCATAGTTCTCAGAGACATATGTGTACCATTAAACTCTAATAACTTTTGATCTACTTGAAAAAAATTTAAAAAAATTATATATTATTTTTGTGCACTTGTTTCTTTACATTTTAAAAAAGATTGCATTTATTATTATTTTTTTGTAAGTTATGTTTCGCGCACAAATAGGCAATTGATTTCTAGGATGTGCCCACTTCAAAAAAATCATTAAAAAAACAATACTCAACAAAAAATTATAAAAAAAAATTGAAATATTATATCTCTCTCTTAACTATCTTTCTACAAAAGGATTTTTCAAAATAATAAATCTAACTATCACTTTTTTGATGCACACGCCAAACACTATGTTATTATTTTCTGAAAAAAATAGGAATAGTTTTTTGTGCGCAAAGGATTTGACCCTCTTAATATTATCCATTTTTTAAAAACTTTAGTATTTAAAAAACTAGATTCATAGTACTATATTTCTTGTTCTTTTCACATCTTCTAATTTTGAGTTCATGACTCAAATTTCTCTTCCAAGTTCAGAATTACCTAATTTCAGAAAAAAGAAGAAAAAAAAAAAGAAGTGGCGACTTATACCCTCTTTTTTGCACACCATCTTGGTGCACTTATCCAACGAATCAATTTTTGGATTGATAGGCCTTTTCTTCTAGTGAATGGGCTTCACTCCTAGCTCAGTAGTTTCTTGGATAATATTTTGATTATGGGTATGTGCAAGATCATGGGGGGCCAAAAAGTGGCGATGTGAAAAAATCCACTTTTCACTCGTCCAAAAGTGCATGAAAATGTTTGTTGAATTTTTAGTAGGCCTGGGTGTCAGTACACCTGGGAAAACCTGACACCAAAGCACAAGCCTAATCGAATACATGATTTTTTTGGGTACATGATATTTTTGGGTACCTGAAAAGATCGGGTACCTGAAACCTGTGGCACAAATCAAAACCCGCGAGCCACTTTCCTCATTTCTCTCATCATTTTGGGTTTGGAAAATGGCTAGAAATATCCTATACATAATTTTTTTGGGTACCTGATTGCTCCAACAACAAATTTAACTCCACAGTTTATCCGGTAAGTAAATTCTTGCTATATCTTGATTAATTTTTTTTCATTTTCATGTTAAATGTAGTTTTTTTGGTTAAAATAGGGTTTTGTATTGATTTTTTTAATAATATATGAAATCGATTTGAAATTTATATTTGTATATTATTTAATCAGGCATGGCTGACAACAATGAAGATAATAACCCTCCCCCGCCAAATAATGATCCCCA
>MU227866.1:213373-228913 GCA_018584345.1 Thuja plicata | reverse complement strand
TATATATATATATATTACATACAATTTAAATATGAAGATATTATGTGATATATTGTAAAATACATATTAATATATAATACATATAAAATAATATGTAATATATGATATATAATGTAATATTTAATATGAATATATATTATATAATAGATATTATATAATATTTAATATATATAATATATAATCTAATATATAATTTAATATATAATAGATATTATATAATATTTAATATATATAATATATAATCTAATATATATAATATATAATCTAATATCATATGAAGTATGGAGAAATGGGAGGGAGAAAGGGGTTGAAAATAAATTAAGAGGGAGAAAGGGGAGGGAAAATTCAAAATTTAAAATTCTGTCGGGTTTTTTGGGTACCTGAAAATATCAGGTACCCGATTAGGATTGGTATTGCTTTGTGCACCATACCTACCTGGTCAACTCTTCAAATGTCTCAAAAATGTGTTTTTCCCTTGTTTCTCTGAGTTCCAGACTTCGACCATGTAGCTGACGACTTTTTTTCACCCAAATTTGATGAAACGAAAAGGGTATCTTAAGGAGATTATCAGCTTTCTATTGATATAATTTCTGTCAAATTTTGAATTCAGTAAGTAATTATTAGTTATTTTCCAATTGAGTTACCTCTAAAGTGTTGATTTATATACTAATTGAAAAATGGCTATAACTTTCAGACGGTATAACATTTTTGAAATCCGAAAAATGTGTCACATTCTATGCTTTGCCTACTATAAGGAAAATTTTTGTTTTTTTGAATTTGGTAAAGTTTTCAATGAGTTAAGGTGGTCAGACACTGGAGTTTTTATATTCTAAAAACGTTGTAGCAGATAATTCATAATTAGTTATTTGTTTGGAATAAAATTACACAGAAATATGTGTCACATTCGGGCATGAGTCTACTACTTATATATAAAATTTTATAAAAAAATATTATCATTTGATTATGATTAAGGTGGTCAGACATACACCTACTTCTTATTTTTTTCCTAAAATTTTTGTATTCCTTCATTGAAATCTATACTTTTCACCAATCATATTAACTTTTTTTCAGAAAAGGCCTAGTAGTTTAGAAACTACATTCAATTTCCTACAGATTCTATTCTTACTACTTTTTGATATTAGGTTGATAGCTAGTTCAAATTTTCATGTCAAGTTTACTAACCCTGATTTTCTGATTTTTCATTGCCACTTAAAGGCATAGTTTGGCCCCTCATGATCTTGCACATACCCTTATATCCTCTAAGGTCATTATAGCTCTATGCTATAACTTGATCATACTTGCCACACATATCCATAAGCATTTTCTTGTTCACTAGATGTAAATATTTTTCAACCTTTAGCTTCCTTGCTCAACCTAGTTCAAGGTCACTGTAATCTCATTCATCTGCCACAAACTTCCTTCTATCATTTCTTGAGTCATCACAATCAAATAGGCCCTCTAGAGAAATCGACCCTTTATAGAGTTTGTTGTCTTTAAACTATAGGATTTGACCTTCATATGCTTATTTGATCTTAGGCTACAATTGCTCTACAAAATCACCATATTGTTGAATAAACATGATTTTGGCATCATTCTCAAAAATTTGCCAATTCTACTCATTGGTTGGGATAGCCAGTCCAACTACAAGCGAGACACCATGGCTATTCACCAAAAGATCTCTCACTAGGTCGAATTGAGAACCAATGATGGTTATGTGTACATCAACATTATACTTTCTTGGTATAGCTTGGATATTGAAAGCTTTAAATATTTTATGAGATCCCATACCAAGTGCCTATAGGAATGCATCTAAATATATTCAGCCGCAGATTGATTCTAAATTTGACTCACCACTAGCTCAAAATCTCCAAAGACTTTAATCTTCTTGACACCCATATTTTCAACAAAACTCAAGCACTACAATAGTCCTTCATATTTAGCCTTGTTGTCAGTGCAAGGGAACTAAAAGTGAAAGGCGCGCATAACTTGCTCACCTCCTAGAGATGTGATGCATATTCTACCCCCTAAGCCAACTTTACTTTTGGCTCTCTCAAAGTGTAAGGATAATATTTCTTACTCTTCTTGTACTTGTTTTTTACTTGTGGGATTCTTATTGATTTGTGGAATAACTTGGTCTTTATCAAAGATGACGAAAGTAATAAGGATAGTAGCATGAAAATTACCAAAAGGGTCAAAATTGGCAAATTGATTTAACAAGGTTTCTTCCTCTTCACTCATGTCACTTGTCACCTTTTCATCTTATAACATCTCAACAGTGTACATCTCTTATCGGGTGATGGTTGTGTGGGCAGGCTCAAAGTGCAGAGTAGCCTCATTTGCAACGTGCATAGTATACATAGGTTCTGATAATACCTTCACTTTAGAACCACCACTATTATATAGAATCAAATCTACCCAATCTAAGGAGAGGTATCCTCCTATTTTGGCAATGAGGTCCCTTGCCAAACAAAGCCAAAAGATTGGGGGAATATTAAAGCCACTATGACCTCTTAGGAAACTAAAAAATTTGGAAAAGTGAACAACTAGGTGAGAGGAAATTCCTTAATGAGTCATATGGCTTGGACCTTGTTACTATCTAACTGCAAGATGCTTCTTTGTATGGGATCATATTGTAAATTCAAGGAATCCACTATTTGTTTGGGTGTGACTATTATACTAGCCTTGAAATCTATCATAGGATTATATAGCACTTTTTCTCCTACAATCAAAGTTAAAAAGAAGGGCATAGGCTTACCTCTTCCCCATGTGGTTCCTTCTTCTCATGGGGTCTTTATTAAAGGGGAATATGATATCACGTGCGTTCATATTGGGGGGTTTAAAATAGGCAAGAAAAGGGGGAAATATATTGTCTAAATAGAGGGGAGGGGTTTTTTTGAGGAGGGGGATGGGGGTTTATATAGAAAAAGGGGTACGGGGGTGTTGGGTGGATATTGAAGGGGGGTGACAAACAAGGAGTTTTGGGCAATATTTTTTGAAAATAGGGGGATTCTTTAGTATGTCATGAACGCACGTGTTATAATTCAGGTTCACTAAGTGAAGACCCCATGCATCTTCTTCACTATTGACAAAAGAAGTAGGTTGATTATTAACTGTGGTTGTGATTGTTTCATGTGTTGCTCTTTGTTCCTTCTAAGGTGATACACCACAATGATATTGATTGAACACTTTAATTTATAACTGCATAACATAGTGCAACATTCAGATAAATGAACTATAAAAAGAGTTGTAGCCATGGTCTCATAGATCATATAATAACGGTCTATTGCAAAATCTTTAGACAACAACACCCAATCGATTCATAAATGATACATAATATAATAAGCAAGAAAGTCACACATTGTCTAAAAAATATCAAAAGTACATATGCACAAACTATTATATTATCTTCAATTAAGAATAGGAGACAGATTATACTAAGATCAAAATTGAAAAGATACTTCCACTATCTAAGTTCAGATTTTTTTATTGAAATTCCAACATGAAAAATAGGGCTCAAACCTCTATTTATAGTTCCATGGGGAGAGCCTTCTTCCCAAAAACATGATACCTACTATGGGCTTGAGGAGTAAATTTAGTTGCATCTTATCTTCCTAGACTTATAATAAAAATGACAGGTCAACCTCCAGATAGAACTATAAGTAGTGAAATACGACTTGGCCAAAAGACTAGGATTGCAAATTGGAGGATAGCCGAATCACTCCTCATATGAAACAAAAGGTGGAGAGGACAAATATCACCATGGGTACAAAATGAACAAAGGGTGGTGCCACCCAGAAAGTGATTTCTGATTGAGGATATCAGTTCATTAAATGCCTGTGGGAAACGCCAAACAGCCCACAAAAAGAAAGCACAAATGTGACAGGTACGTAGAAAAGGGGAAATGTCATGAAAGAAGCAAAAGAAAAACTATGAAAGAAGCAAAAGAAAAACTATGAGATAAAGCGCTTGGGCAACATGTGAACATCTTGCCAAGAGAGAGACTACCAAAACCAAAAGGAAGAGACCCACCACCGTGAAGGAACTTTGCTACATAACAAATTGGGGAAAACAAAATATAAGTTGGACCAACATATATAATATTTAAATCTTACACAACTTACACAAGTAGAAAGGATCTGTACATAAATATTTTTGTAATATCATGAGGTAAAAATGAAACTTAATTATTATTTGTATTTCATAAAGTTTAGATCATCATGGTTAATAAAAAACATCAAGGATAATATTGAAAGATGGAAGATAATGACAGAAGTTTATTAAGGATTGGAGATAGTGGATTTCCACAATCCAGGATAATGCTAAAATACTTCTAAGAATGATTGTGTGCCAATTTTTCAACCATTAACATTTCGGATCATACTTCATGATCCATCATCCTTGTACACTCTCTCATCCTAATGATGGATTATGGAGTATGATCTGAAATGTTGATGGTTTAAAAATTGGCACACAATCATTCCTAGAAGTATTTCAGCATTATTAAGGATTACCAAGATTACCTATGGGATAGTTCTTATCTTTTGATTTCATGAGTTTGGAGGACCTTATCGATATCAATTGATTTGAATTTTATTTGGCAATGGTTATCATCAATACTAGGTTGTCTCATTATATTATTATCATTAATAGATTTGATCTTCCTCGTATAGTATTATTATTTTGAAGTGCATACTTTAGTAACACTTAACTACAATACATTGTTCTCTAATGTGAGCTTGTTGTGGTAAGATATAATAATCAACCATATGATGTTATAAGTAAATTTCTTACTTGCCAAATATGTATCCTTGGGTGTTTCCTTTTTAGTTATCAATTTTAATAATCTACTATGCTCAAATTTATGATACAGTCTTCCATGGATATTACCTACCACAATTGATGTTATTACAGTCCTCATATTCACTATAGTCCTCGTAACTACAACCTATGAGATAATATTAATGATCTTAAGTTATAATCATCTTGATAGATTTAGTTAACTCTCCTTGTGACCAAGTTTCTATTTATTAACCTCATTGACTTAGTTATTTCTTATTTCCACTAGCTCCACTTCGCCCATGATGTTCCTAAACCAAGTTGAGTATTGCAAAGAACAAATAACCTTCCATTAAACATACACATGTATTAGTGATAACCGATATAATGGACTAGTAATGATCTTATTATAGTATGGATTATTACTTTATCTTGAGTTTTTTTGGAATCAATGTCAAGCTAATAATTAAACCTAGGTTTTTCATGGCTTTTTCAAATGGTGGGTGTCATTCGACGAAGAAACTGTATGGATAAAGTGGACCCTATAAAAAGAAATTGTTTAGATAAAGTGGACCCTAGAAAGGGTTGCATGTCTACTTTTATGATTTTATAATTGATGGTTATAAAATGAAGAGTCAAACTACGGAGTCTCTATGCATGACATAGGCAAGACCAGCGGTGATGAGCCCTCGAGACTTAAGTATGGCCCTTCAATCTTGTCTTTAAAGATTTAAATGATATTATTTCACTCCTCGCTGATATTTGTAATTCATCAAGATAAGATATTGATGAAGATTATACTTATGATTATGTATCTAATGTTTTGGATCTAGTTGTATAGACATATGTGTAGTTACAAGTTTTGGGTCATGGTGAATATAATGCTGAAACAAGGTAGCTAAACTCCAGTAACCAGTGATATTGGTAATTACTTGAATATGGTAGTAAACTTTCATTCCTAGTATAATCTTTATTGTCCTAATTTTTAGTCTTATGATAAAACAAATAGAATCATAATCTATCGTTTTAATCAATCAAATACATTATTGATATGTGTGTATGTTTTTATACACATGTACATATAGTTATACATGCACATATACATACACACATACATACATGTGTGTATACATACATATGTATATGTTATGATGAATGTTTCATCCTTATGCTGAGAGTTCCTCGACGAGATGCTACATATCACATCAACTTCTTCCATACGCCCAAAACAATTTATGGTGTATGCAAGATAGCATACATTGGGAAATCAAGATGATAATCTACCATTGGTTTATAATGCTTTCGCCGTTCAAACCAGGTATGATTTCATTGGCCTCCTCATCATTTGAAAGGTGGAATCATTATCACTTTGTGTACTTATTTGAACATTCTGTCTATAAGAAAATGCAATTTTCATGTTTAGCTCTTCTACCACGCAAGCATCTTATGATGATACTTTTTTTTTTACTTTGAAACAACACAATAAAATTTTCCTGGGTTTAGGGTGATTATTCAAAACCCAATGATGATCGAAGAATATTTAAATGGACCAAACAGATCTCCACCATTAGCAGAAGAAAATAATCACCAATAATTCAGTGATCCAGGTTTTGACTTCTTTATAAACCAACTAGTGTTCAACTTTTGGGGGTTCAAGAAAAGCATCGTGCATGTGGAACCCGATAATTCAGTGCCGGGTTGCTTGCTATAATATATTTGCATCCCACTGATAGATAATAAAAATAACTTTCTTTCCGTCAAACACAATCTAACACGTTTGATTAAATACTTTGAATACATATCATTCACAGAGTCCAAATAAATGATCGACAAGTTGTAGTACAAGGCTAATTATAAAAGTAGCACGTCGCACGTCCTACAATATTAGTTAATTAAAAACCCTAATATGCCTGACCTCAACGAAAGCTGTGCCACTCTTCTCCCTGCAAAACAATTTCCACTGCATATAATCTGCCCGCCCAATACCCCAGACATAATTAGAATGCAGATCTCAAGTCTGAATCAGGTACTCTGAGGCAAGTGAGGCAAGTTAAGCTCTGCCAAGTTCAAGATGAAAGGAGAAATGAAACTTGATAAGCCCATCAGAAATATATTTCTGATTCTTTTTCTAACACTGGTTTTATTGGTATGTTTCTATACACGCAATGGACCTTATTGGCCTCTATCCACACAAACTGAACCCACATCTCCATCTGTAAGTCTATTCGTGCTTAATACATCTCTCATAGTAATGTATGGTGTGCATCACACTGTTTTCTAACTCACCTTTTGTTTTGGGGGGTTTGCTATCAGATAGAAGTTGCAAGTGATGCAGATGAGCTGGAGATTGCTTTGGCAAAGGCTTCAATGCCAAACAAGACTCTGATCCTCGCACCAGTGAATGGGGCATGGATGGAACCAAACAGTTTAGTAGATCTTTTTCTAGAAAGTTTTAGGATTGGGGAAGGAACACATGTCTTACTTAACCACCTCCTCATTGTGGCCATGGATGCAAAAGCTTTCAACCGCTGCATAGAAATTCATCCTCACTGCTACGAGCTCAGAACTGAAGGAGTTGATTTTACCGAGGAGAAGTCGTTCATGACAAAGGATTATGTCAAGATGACGCAGACTAAAATTCTCTTCTTGAAGACTGTGGTTGAACGAGGATATAATTTCGTGTTTACTGTAAGTTTCCTCACATAGCCCACAATGCTGGTATGTTTCTGAAGGAACATTACATGCACACCGTTGTGGAATCTACTTTTCTGTGTTTTAATTTTGTGTAGGAAGATCTAAACATATCAAAACATCTTGATTGGTAACCCTTTGCTCACAGACCTAGACTTAATCCAAAATCACAAATTAGATCTGTTATTTTTTCTCCCTTGTTGCTCTGGTTAATTAATATTCTCATTCCTGGTCTTTATATTAATAGATTCGTAAAATCATTCATTTCCTATTTCCACTTCCTTGAAAAAGCAATTCCATTTTGTAGTGTTACAAAACCAATAATTGATTGTGCATCAGGTAGTTGGGTTGGTAACTTATGATGTAGATTCTCTGTATAAGTTATCACTTTTTTTTAAAGTTCGAATATTATTCATAGTAAGTTTCAATGTCGATTATAATTAGGTATAGATATCAGTTGTAGAATAGGAATAGATGTCAGTTATAGAATTGGAAAATAGTTTGAAATTTCTGGTCTTTAGTCTATTTACAAGGAATAGATTTTATACATAAATTTGAACTGAAATCTTGTTAATATTTTAATTTTATTTTTCAGTACATTGATATTAGAACATTTGACTGAATCTAAATAAATTACATTATATGAATGTTAAAGTTGTCTTTATTTATTATAATCAAATATTAGATTTTTTACATTGGAAAGGAAAGTTTAGTAGATCTTGTGGCTGTCTAAACAAGTTTAATGTTTTAAGTGTAAATAAACTTTTTAAATAAGTACAAAATATAAATGTAAAACATATTGGTGTGAAACATTTGAGTTATATGGTTCAATTGCAAATCTTTATTTAAATTAAATTTGGTTCTTATCCTTCAATTTAATCTCTATCAAAATCTTAAAATCCTCCAAAATTCTAACATTAGTCTTCGATGTGATGAGACAAGTACATTTTATAAGAATAAATTAAATAAAATAAAATAAGCTACTAATGTTTTTCATTAATGTACTTTTAATACAATAAATATAATTATAATAATAAAATTAGAACGATTCAAATATTAAAATTCTATCCAATAATAAAATCAATAAATACAATAATCTAATTAACATAAAGTTCCACATTGTTTTCTATTCTAATAGATTAATTTTAAATGATAGATTTTGACATCAAATATAAGATGTAGTATCCAAAATATCTAATCTTCCAGTTTTTCTTTCCATTTTTGTCCTCATCATGTATTATTCTTTAAGTGTAAAGTTTCTTTTGAAAATCTTATAAGTTTTCACTTTTACTATTCATCTTTGGAAGATCTTCCTAATAATTAATTTAAAATATTATTTTACAGGATGCTGATATAATGTGGTTACGGAATCCATTCCAGAGATTCTCAAACGGAGCAGATTTTCAAATATCTTGTGATCACTGCAATAATAATCCACATAATATCTCAAACTTACCAAATACAGGATTTTTATTTGTTAAGGCTAATGAACGAACTGCTAAACTCTATAAACTTTGGCATGCCTACACTGCTCTAAATCCCAAGACACATGACCAAAATGTCTTTAATAAGATGAAATATTCCTCAAATTTTACTCAAATTGGCCTAGATGTCTTATTTCTTGATACAATCTACTTTGGAGGATTTTGTCAGCCGAAGACAAAATTAGAAGAAGTTTGCACTATGCATGCAAATTGTTGTATAGGTTTAAGGAATAAGATAAGTGATTTGAGAGATACTCTTGATGATTGGATTTTATTCAAATCTTTCAACCCAAATTCTGCTTTTGAATTAAGAGGAAGAAGAGAAGTGGGTTGGAGAAATAG
This sequence comes from Thuja plicata, assembly GCA_018584345.1. Taxonomy (NCBI): domain Eukaryota; kingdom Viridiplantae; phylum Streptophyta; class Pinopsida; order Cupressales; family Cupressaceae; genus Thuja; species Thuja plicata. The sequence continues at coordinate 219,620 of MU227866.1, read as the reverse complement.
AACAAATTGTCGACATTCTGTACATATGTGAGAAACATTAGTAATGTTTCACTATTTGAGACAAGGAAAGTGCCTCTATAATAAACATTTAAGGTGTAGACTAATTGCTTGATAGGCATAATTTTTTGGAGTTTAATGGAGAACCATTTTGTATAATTTTGAATTTCACCTTATGTTTAGATTTCTATTTTTTCTAGTTGTATTATATGAATCTTATGTTATGGTTTCTTGAACATAAAATATGGAAGGAAGGTGTTATAAGAAAAAAAATTCTATTATTATGCAAGAATGTTATGAGATATGCTAGCTTGAAAGAATCTGATAAATAGCATATTTATAGAAGGAATGGAAAGGTCAAAATAGGTGTGTAGATGTTTCCGAGTACAATACGTGAAGTATTCAATTTCCTTAGGTAACATAAATATGTGTCTTATGTGAGCTTTTTTAATACTAGGCTCAAACCATTTGAGATTTTGCCTAGATATATATCTAAACTTTAAAATGGTTTATTATGAGAAAATACCATTGATTGATATATAATCAAACTTTATATTTTTACTATGAGCTTTTCTATTACATGCTATAAATATTTGAGTGAAGATTTATATACCATATCCAACTTCAAACAAACTCCACATATGTTGGATATTGTTTTCCTTGTAAGCCCTATTTTTAGCTAATAAAATATTGGAGCATTCTTGAATTCTCATACAGTTATTTGACCATATGAAATGTTCTATCATTTGGATTCTTTCTTTTAAATTTGTATAAATTTTATTGAAACACAATTGAACATGTACTGAATTATAATATTGAGATTGAGTTTACTCGTGTTGCAAGAATATGGTTTTCTACAAAGTCAACCATTGATTCTATACTTCATGTAGACACCTAAAATTGTTCTTACAAAATCAAATAGATATTTTTTATTTATTGAATTATTTTATCACTATTTCTTATATTTATTAAATAAATTTATTTATTTATTTTATTGTTTTATTCTTCCTAAAATTAAGTAAATATTTATTATTAATTTAATTAGTCCAACCACAACTTTTTCCTCTATTAATTAAATAAATATTTTGATTTATTCAATTAATACATTATCCTTTTCTTTCCTACATGCTCATAAATTAGATTATTTATTTAATTGTTTTTCTAATTCTCTTTTTATGCACATGATTAAATAATTTTTTATCATTTAATTTCAATTATTCTTCCTTATCCACTTCCACCTCTCAACCTCAGCTCACTAAGTTCAACTGATCAATCAACCCACTTAATTGATCAATCAATTCTTAACATTATAATAGGGAGTTCAAGAGAACCAAAAAAGTGACCTAACACATGGAAAAATGTTTGAGAGGTAGAGGTAAGCACGACCATAGAGATGCCTAAAAGGTAAAAAAGAGGAGTTTAGTCTTAGAAAAACTAAATAGAGTTGAAGATACAAGCATATTGGGACAATTCGTCGAAAGGGGTAAAAGTTGGCCCTAAACTTATTTTTAAATAGTCAAATATCATTTCAACACAATTCTCCATCAAAAGCATCTAAAGTTTTGGATCTAATAGCAAGGCAAACTAAATCATGGATGGACAAAAGTATAAATTTAGAAGAATGCTTTAAAATATAAATATGTGTTGTTGTGTAAATAGATCACATATATTTGTTAAACTAATGCCAAATACATAGCTACGAGAGAATAATAACTTATTCATGTTTAGGACAAATGACATACAAGTAGGAATAACAAGGCACTAGTGTGTCTAGTCTATGAATCCACCAACATATTTAACTCATTCATAAATAGTGTTGACCTAGTATTTTAGAGTACTAGTTATGGAGGATTGAAACCATACTCATAGTCTACTATCCCACCTCAAAAGATATTTGGGGATAACTACTCATCGGGGCATTAGATAAATACATGGCTCAAGGTTACCTAGATTTAGGCAAAAAGGATATATTAAGAGATTTGATGGTATACCTATAAGTTCACGAATGCTTGTAGTTGTATACAGAGGTTATCTAAGGGCTTAGACACTCAAGCCATAATACTCCTCACTTCACTATGCTTTATGGAAATTTAACATAGTCAAGAACAATAGCTCTTTTGAGGATATTTGAAACACCCTAACACAAGATTTCTAACCTTCAAAATTTTACAAAAAAACTTCAGTATAGATTTAGTGCAACTATGGTTGTAACTAATTTATGATAACCAAGATCCTTCTTGAGTGAGGTGAGAGCAGACAATGGATAGTTTTGAATTGCTCCAAATTGGTGATGTTACTTACAAACCTAGAAAGAGCTATGATACCACTTGCAATGAATCTACAAAATATAATAAGGTAAACAAACAAAAAAGAGACAAAAGAATTTTGTATTATTTTTATGTCAAGTTAATAGAACAACCTTCAAATAGAAAAACTTCTCATATACAACTACTACCATCATATGCATGTAGGATGATTACTTTATTCAAATTTTTTTTTTCCACACATAAATGTAAAATCCTTTAAACATAAAAAAAATTGAAACAACATCATAATGACTAGGCCAGTTTTTATATCCACCCTTTTAAATCCAAAGACTAAAATAGCCATAAAAAGGCAACTCCTATAAACAACAATAATGATATATTCTTATTCTTATTGAATCCACTCGGTCATAAATTTGGTAGTAAAATTATTGACCTGGCCAAGATCTCAACACTCTATTCATATTAAATTGCCTTCTTAAACCAACAAATTTAGAGAGAACTAAAATATAAAAATTAAATTAAAAAAGAACATATGTTACGAACAATCTTAGACTAGACTTGAGCACATGCTGATTGATAAAAATTCTTTGACAATTAACATGAACTTTGATGGCTCGGTTGTTAATCGGAGTGTCAAATAACTGAACTGCTCGAAATTGAAATGGTCTTTTGTATTACTCAAGGTTCTAGGCCTCCAGCATAGCCTTCGTAAGGTGAAACTTCCTTCTGTTGTATTATCACTTGATCTAAGAAAAAACACAAGCAAGAATATGCTGGGCTCTTCACCCATACATATCAAGGTCGGATGAACAGGAAAAAATCTGGAATTCGATTTTGCAATATATTTATTGAACGCCATGCTTAGTACATATAAAGGGAGAGATTATGTTTTAGTTTTACACGCCTCTCACGCTTTCCTATCATGTTCATAAATTGCTCCTCACAATATTCCTGCCATTGATTATGCTTTCCTCTTTAAATTCCTAATGCACTTTTCACATGCTTTAGACTCTCAATGCTCAACGCGAATGGTAGTCCCAGGGTAAAAGTAAGGGCCGTCGGCAGAAATTCATCAACGTTCAAATAGAGAAAACCTCATTTCTTCGCGAATTGAGAGTATTTTCATTATGATAATGAACAAGTTAAAAATACCTTAATCATAGGCGGTAGAAAATAGATTTCCAAAATTGTGAAAATTTTCATAGCCTAACGAAGGAAATTTGAGCTCTTTCTCTTCAAGCATAGCTAACTGAGACCAATTTTGCTTTTAAATGGTAACTTCGAAACAGGACCCGACTCGTCAAGCATCTTACAAGAGAAGTATTTTGACGTCTTTGAAGCTGGCAGATAAGGCATCCAAAAACATACCTGTAGAACCAACAGAAACGACAAACATGAAAATGGGGAGAACAAAACAGTCTTCGACTGCAGTATGGGTAAAACTATTTCAACTTTATAATGTATAAACAATTAATCTAAAAGCATACATTTAAATATTAATCATTGAAAATTTTGGCAGATACAGACAATTTGGATGTATTCAATGTCAAGGAATGACTAATGCCAAAACAGGGAAATGATCAAAAAACCAATAGGCTTACACTAGCCCATAAAATTTCCCTGAAACATTACTTAAGGAAAGGAGCATCTGCAAAACATAATATACCAAATATATTGCCTACCTCCAATACGATCGTCGTAGACTCTATTATCAGCTGACAATGTTAAGCTCATTTGAGTGACAGTACATGCTTTCCCTTGCCCTGAAAATAATATAGTTAGACTCACTACATATCTATCTTGGGATAAAAATAAAAGAGAAATTCTTTGCTTGACATACAGCATACCATTAGAATCTTCTTCCCACACAACCATTTTATTGCCTCTTCCCACAGCCAAGATACAGGCCTGTAAATCAGTCAATTCTCTCATTATGAATGCTAGAAATAATGAAAAGATTCCTAAAACTACACTTTATTTTTGACATTTTTTAATGAATAATGAAAATATGAATAGAAGAAATGTTTATCTTGTTTACAAGGAAATACAAAAAAAAAAGTATATGTTCCATCAAGTTTCTGGGATGAAGATGGCAGGGGGGCAGGGCAATATATCGTACTTCTGGGAGGCAATTTTTCAGGGGACAGAAATTAAAAAATAAAGGTAACTTTTACAATATAGAAAACAAATAAATATTCATATGCTTATGCATTCACCAAATTCATTATATAACTATATTGATATTATGAGACATTAGAGCTGAATAGAGAATTCAAAAGATGACAATACAAATTAACAATGTTTCTATGCCTAATCAATTGAGTTTTATTATCGATATAGACTTCCAACAAAATAAAAATGCTAAAAGAGTACAGCTACAAAATGACAAAATGTAGACAACTACTATTGCTGCTATGCCTCTCTACCTTTCCTTTGCCTACGGCTGAATCAAAAGCAGGTTCTGGTCTAAGTCACTACCAATAAGAGGGACTGCCTTATCCAGGGGAACCCCAACAATAAGTGCGAGGCCAATGCTCACTGGGACAGGGTATGTTGAGTGCTGACAGTCTAGTCTAGAGTGTAACATATATTTTTTTTCATCAATGCTATACATATCATTTTCAAGGCCATTGTTTTTCATCCATTTGTGTTGGGGGTAGAGAAGTTTGGAGGTGGTGTGTGTCAATCCAATCTAAGTATGGGCAGTCCATTGTTTGATGTTGTCACAAAACAGAGTTATCCATCTCTTTGATATGTTAACGAAAATCATGAAAGTTGTCCAAGTTTGTGTATTGAATCGTTCTCATATTGGGGTCATTGTGATGAGGTTACCAAATAGCATTGAAAGGTTGTTAAGTTGAATTCCATTTGATGTTGTGGAATGGTTTGAAAGCCAAAAGGAGATGTCCTTCAAGTTCTTGTAAAAAAACCCTAAACCCCACGAATTGCAGAAAGTATACAGTACTTGCCTGATCAGTCACCACAAACCAACATGTTTGAGGTGCAAATTTTATTTTGTTATAGAGAATGTTTGAGGTGCAAGACACTATACAATTGATGACAGTTAATTCAAAGTGGAGTAGATGGTCTAATGCAAACACAACAGATGGGAAAAACATCAAACAAAACATTCTTAATAATGATTGGTGGTCCAATGTGAGGTTCAAAAAATTGTTATTAATATTTTAACTAACTTGCTGATTTTCATTTTATTAATAAATTTATAAAATATAATTTGATAACTGATTTTATTTAAAGAATCTAATATTAATTTTCTAACTTGTTTTTTATCAAATTTGTGTTTGCAAATATATTTGCTCCTTCACATCATCAATTGTGGTTGACATTAGATACATGATACAAACTCTCCAAGTCTTGGAGAAACTTATGAAACATTTGACAGCATGGTTGGAAAACGAAACAAGCAATTTCTAACAAGGATCCTGATTTGTGATTACATGAGCAATAAATTGAAGCCCATTGTATTTTAGTAGTGGGACACTAAGAACATTCTACTACACATAGCAGTTTTTGCTCTCAATCCCAAATGGTATGCACCACAACTTGGTAGGTTGCCTCCTTATGATGACGAAGAGATAAAAGAAGGATTTATGAAGGCCTTTGGGAAGACGCAATACAAACTCTCCAAGTCTTGGAGAGACTTATGAAACATTTGACAACATGTTTGGAAGAGACTTATGAAACATTTGACAACATGTTTGGAAAAATGAAACAAGCAATTTCTAACAAGGATCCTGACTTGTGATCACATGTGTAATAAATTACACCCATTGTGTTTTAGTGGAGGAACACTATGAACATTCCGTTAAAACACACAATGGGCTTAATTTATTGCACATGTAATCACAAGTCAGGATCCTTGTCAGAAATTGCTTGTTTCATTTTTCCAAACGTGTTGTCAAATGTTTCATAAGTCTCTCCAAAACTAGGAAAACGGGGGGGGGGGGGGGGCAGAATTCTTG
>MU227866.1:187893-202291 GCA_018584345.1 Thuja plicata | reverse complement strand
CTTAGTGTCATTTTCAGTTTTCTCTGAATTACATTTCAATATCACTGTTTTCCTGTTAGATTGTCAGTTCAAAATATCTTTAAAGGCTCTGATTTTTAATTCTCTCAAGAAGCTGAAAGACACAGTTACGTCCTCATTACACCATGCAGTGTCCAGCAAATGAACTTTGCGTCATCTGCTGTTCTTCACTTTCTTTTATGTAGTAGTATAGGTTCCCGCATCTACATTGTATTTACGAGTAGATGTTTGATATCCTTTCTTGCTTTCGGGTTAAAAGCATCTTGTGGTTTTGTAAATTCACTGTAAATCTTACACGGGGAGCTGTACCCGGTTAATTCAGAGGGCACTTACGTTCTTTATAGCTAAGTGACCCAACTGTTGTGTTGCAATTTGTCTTTCGGCCTTGGGTGTTTAGGAGTCATTTTCGTGCAGGTGTTTTGGGAAGACAAATCTGTTAACCAACACACCCTTTCATCTCCACGAATCAAGTTATTCCAAGTTGGCATGTGGAGTGCATTTTATGTATTCCCCCATTGAATTTTCTCATAGGCTGGCATTTAATGCTTGTAAGTGGTAGTTAAGGAAAACTCTAATTAGGGTTATTTAGAATTATTTGGGCCATTGATCTTGAATAAATTTGAGTCATCCATTGTATTTGAAGCCTCTATATAAGGCTTGCTCAAATCACTTGTACGGGAGATTTTGGAGAAATTGTTGCTGATGTACTGCCAAAGCAATTCCAAATTCATTGTTGTTTCATGGTGAATACTTATGCTATTTTGGAGTGTTGCATGATTTCCTACTTCTCACTTAAAATAAGATTTGCTTATGTTAAAGAGAAGTTGTTTGTGTTAAGTACTTGAATGGAAGAAGTTATTGTTGATTCATGGCGAAACTTTAAGTTCATATCTTTTGGTACTTGTTGATTGCAAGTAACAGTAAAAGGTTAGTTTGAACTCACTGCAAGCACCTAACTTCAATTGGGAATGTTCATTTGAATTGCGCCAGAATTGGGTATTTGAATGAATGTTAGCAATTTGAAAATCATCCACACACCCTTTGAAGATTGCACTTTCTCTTGCGTAGCTGTTTAAGTTGGTGAAGCAAGGATTGGTTTAGTTTCACCACATCATCAAAAGTCTCTTGCATTGGTAGAGTTAGAGGTAGAGTTAACTTAGCTTCTTAAACCCAATCCGAAGAGCTCAAATTGCCAAATCATTCGCATTTAAAAAGTTGATATCGCATTGAATGAATAGCGTAAGTCCCCGGGTGGTTACCAGCAAATCACAATACATTCATTGAGTTATATCCAACACAAAGTCGCTAGTTCATAGTGTAAACCTTGGGGTTGCCTTATTTGATCACACAATCTTTTACATTGTTTAGCATTTGGAGTTTCCTTATTCAAGAAAGGATAGAATACTTACTCTTATATCCTGCATGTTGTGGTGGTCACAAAACTCACATCAACAGGCTTGTCAATTTTTTGTCGAGCCCGAGTTTTCCAACCATGGTACTAAGATTGACATGACCTGGCCTGTCTTGTGCTTGTCCTATTACTCAATGCCAATACCAATCCTGAAATCAGGTAACATCCAACAGTAGGTGTTTTGGCCTTTTGTTTAAAAAAAGTTTTAAAAGTGCTGATGTGTATAGTGGATTGGATGGATTCTTTAACAAAAAAGCTAGTTGATAATGGAAATGGTCCTGCACTTATGATTACCTAATATAAGTTTTTGTTTTTATTTGTAATTGAAAGCGAAACTTGCAGCCTTTGGGTATTTTGTGGTAACCTGTATACTATTTTTTAAAATCACATGCATATTGATAATGAATTATGAAATAAATTAAGTTTTGGCATTTGTTAATTTGTACAACTCTCATGTGACTAAGGATCTATAATGTCTATAATGAATGCTTTATCAATTGACAAACAGTCACATGAAAAACTTTACAGTCGTGCATACAACTTTTTCTTAGATTATCCACCATTCTAAATTGACAAACAGTCAGACAAAAAAATTTACAGTTGTGAATACATCTTACAACAGCTATTGACGGCATACCTGTGGAGGATTGATGATCGCACAAAACCGGTCTATAGGGAACATTCCCAAGTTAGAAATGCTGCAGTGAATAATACAAAAATTAGAGGCATGACCACTTGTCCACCAATCGGTATTATTTGTATATTGCAATTCTTGTAGTTTAAATTATCTCAAAAGGCTTCACTAATTAAAGCTACACTTGCCTGAAAGTTCCACCTTGGAATTCACTAGGTGCAAGTTTTCCAGTCCGTGCTTTATCTGCTAATTCTTTCACCTGCACAATGGAGGTAGCTTTGTAATAGACAATTGATAATATCATAATTCTTCTGTATTTAAATATGAGTTAAATAATCTGATACAATGGATCGTACAAGGCACCAGCTAAAAGATTTTCCTTCTCTCACTGTATGACAAAACTAGTTAGTTCAATGTAAAGTGAGGTTGAATACACGAGAGAAAGAAAATAAAAATAAGCAGAAAAATAATTAGAGACCACTTCTAAATTATTAGCTAAACTAGAGGATTGTAGCAGAATGTGCTGTCCCCATATGATTGTTCTGAATAATAAAGGAAAGGTGTATAACTGGAAACAAATTCTTTTTCCAAAATCCAAGTGTCCTCCCAAATACTTTGAACAAGTACAATTGCAACTTCAACATGACTATACATACAGAGGCCTTTTATTCCAAAACAATCAAAGGTAAAATGAGACATGAGTTCAGATAGCCCTTGAGTTTTTCAGTTTTGATTGCAAAGCCCCTCAAATGTGTCTCTATGCAAGAAAGATAACCAAGATCAGACCATAAATAGAAGAATAGATCCTTCTTCTTGATAAGTAAATTATTTAAATTAATAAGGTGAGAATGGAGACGAGGGAGTAAATGAAGTTGTACAACTTGGAGAGAACAGAATGATGCACCAGCAGTAACCTCACCAACCAAATTGATGCATCCACCACAAATGGGGAGATAGATATAAATTCACAAAAAGATGGAGACTTCATCCACTCCAAGAGCTATTCTTACATACCACCCATATCTTGCAGTTTCTAGGGGACACTTGCAGTGCATGCATATGATCAACATGTACATAGTGTGAATACATAGGAGTTGATGTGGGAGTATCCAATGTAACTACACATAACATGGACAAGCATAGTGTTGAGAAGGCAGCACAAGGTGTTGCTGTTTTAAGATGTTCTATTACAGAAATTTTTACTTTAATTGCCGGTAGATTCAATCTTGACAGCCTGACAGCACTGTCATATCTGAATTGAGGCAGGCTGAGTCATACATTCAAAACTATTAGCTGCTACCAAATGATAGAAAAATACATGTTTGGTTAATCAGAATCCAAACTTGCAGATCTAATTCCCTCTGAAAGGACCCTAGTTGTGTTCATTTTATATATTCCATTAGCGACTCATTTCCTGGGATTTTGGCGTTCACCCAGCCAATTTTTGGTCGTTTTTCTGCTTCACAGCCAACACAAAGGGCTTTTTTTTCATCCGCAGTGGCATTCTATCGCCATTTCCTGGTGTTTTTCTATGCGACACCATAAATTTTTGGCTTCTAATTTCTGTGACTGGTGTTTGTATGAAACCTTCAGAACCACCTATAACTTCTTCGCGGCTAGGGCTTCATTTTCTTGGTATTTGCAAACTCTCTTTCAGCCGACTAGGGTTTTTGCAAAATCATCTGATTTTTTTGTTGGATTAAATTTTACCTACATATTCTTTGTGGGTTTTTCAATAAGATTTTTGGGTCTTTGCCAGAATTTTTTGGGTCTACACATCGGGATCTATGCATGAATCTTCCTTTGTTCCTACATTGGGATCTATGCCTTGGGTTTTGCAATCAATTTTTCAACTTTTCAGAAGTTGTCATTTTCTATGCCTCGAAAAGCATATAGATGGCGTCTTTGACCAACATAATGTTGGAAGGCAATCAGCAATTCAACGACAAAAATTACAACACGTGAAAGTAGAGGATGATGACTATCTTTGAGTATCATCACCTTAATGAGCTCTTTTTGGGTAAAGAGTCATCCTACAGGCCCTAGACAAGATCAGGATAAGTTTGATGAGCGCAACCGAGAAGCAGTCATGCTTCTCAAGCTTTCAATTACTAATGGTCAGTTGCCACAACTGCCATCCAGCAAGACAGCTACAAAGATATGGACTTTGTTGAAAGATCTCCATGAGACATCATATAAGAGTCGTGTGTTCTTCCTGAATAACCAGCTATTTTCTATCATGATGGATGAGAGTATGTCCTTACTATTACGCAAATAAATTGGTAAATTATTAATGGTCGTATTAACAAATGATCAATGTGATCATTATAAAGAATTTACAAGATATACAAAATAGAAAGTTTCTAAAAGAAACTACAGAAGATCGAGTAATCAATCTTATCTATCTAATTTACATAACATTACAAAAGATGACCATTAAAGTAATATACAAATAATAATATTCTAATACCCTCCCTTAATGGTCAATCTGTCAACAACACCAGCTGCCCCCTAAATTTAGCAAACTTATCTGGACCAAGAGGCTTGGTCAGAATGTCTGCAGTCTGATCTGCAGTTGGAACATACTGCAAGTGAACTGTCTTGTCTTCAACCAACTGTCGAATGTAATGACAATGAAGTTATGAACGTCCACATGTTTGGTTCTTTCATGGAAGAATGGGTTCCTGGCAAGCTTGAGAACGCCCTCATTATCAGCAAACAAGGGAGTCGAACCTCTTGAGACATTTGCATATCCGCAAGCTTGAGAACGCCCTCATTATCAGCAAACAAGAGAGTCAGACCTACTTGAGACATTTGCATATCCGCAAGCATCCGACGAAGCCAAACTGCTTCACAAGCTGCCTTAATAGCTCCTCGATACTCTACTTCTGTCGAGGAGAGAGATATTGTCTGTTGCTTTTTACAAGTCCATGTGACTGCACCAGATCCCAAACTGAACACATATCCAGAGGTTGATTTCTTATCATCAACCGAACCTACCCAATCTGAATCTGTGAACCCACTAAGTCTAGGATCATGACTCCTAGTGTAAAGAAGTCCATAATCAAGGGTGCCCTTCACATAACGCAACACACGCTTCGCTGCTACCCAATGGTTAGCCTTGGGGGGTGTCATGAAGCGTGAATTATAGTTGGCTGCAAAACTGAGATCAAGTCTAGTGGCAGTAAGATAGATTAGACTCCCCACTAGTTGCTTGAAAGTGGTTTCATCGACAGGAGGAGAATCGGACTTGGACTTCAGCCCTTTTGTTGATGGAACAGTTGTATTATCGCTGCCAGCATATTTGCCATCGTGTCGTTAACTCTTTCAAAGGTACTCACTCTTGGTGACTTGGATCTCTAGAAGTTGAAATGGCAATTATTGGTAACTGTCACCGACCGTTATGGTGTAATAGCATAATCGTGCATTAAGACAGAACGGCTCAACGGCATGGGTTGTATTAAGACATAATGTATTTGCCATCGTTTGGAAGATAGAACATCATGGGTTGTAACTGTTGTCGTACCTCTTTGTCTATTGTTCATTTTTTCTTGTCTTTCTAGGCTATCTCTTGTATCGTGGGTGAGGTGCATGTTGCTGCCTTGAGAGGAAGTTAATGTGATAGTATCGTCAAAGTTATCGGGTTCTCCTTGCTGACATCAGTTCTACTTATATGCTCGACAGCTATCTTTTGTTGTCGTCGTTTCATTCTTTCTTTATTGTCGTGTCTTATGTAATTGTTGGCGCTTTGTCTTCAACGCGACTTTTCCTTTGAAGCAACAATCTCACTTTTGATTGTATTGTTTTTAGTCTTTATGTGATATAGACATTGTGTGGTGGGACTATGTGTTATTGTAAGAAAGGAATTTTCTGATATATTTTATTGGGTGTATTCTCAGCGATTTGTGCATAATCATGTAGTATCTTTGTGAGATACATTTTGAGTTGTCTAATTATTATATCAGAGATTACAAAATTCTGAGAAAGTTACATGAGCTTATTAATTGATGATTGTAAAAGGCTTCAATAACAAGCATGTTCATTGTAGTTGGTTGAAGAACTCAATAAAGGCATTATTTTTTGGTGTGGATGGGTTTTTCCCTCGAGTAGGAGGGTTTTCCCAGGGCAATAATTGTGTCATCTGTTCATATATTTTTTTATGAGTTTCTGTTTATTGCTTGTGATGCTATTCTAGTTCAAAACATTAACAGATGAGAGAATCAAATGCTTAAGGTCTAGCAGAGAAGGAGAGTTTGCTTCTGAAGAATTCAAGTGAAAATCAAGGGATTAGGAAACATTTGTCTGATTCTAGAGCACCGCAGCAAAATGGTGTAGTGGAAAGAATGAACAAAAGAATTCAGGAGGCTGCTAGAACAATGATAAAAGAAGAAAATGTACTGGAAGTCTATTGGAAAGAGGCAGTACTGACTACAGTATATACACTTAACAGAGTTTAGATCAAGAAAAACCTTGGAAAGACATCCTATGAGGTATGGTATGGAAGGACCCCTTCTGTGAATTATTTCAAAGTGTTTGAAAATAAGTGTTACTTCAGAAGAGATGAAGAAAATCTTGGAAAGTTTGATACCAGAGATGATGAAGGCATATTTCTTGGGTACTCTACCAAAAGCAAAGCTTATAGATTACAATAAAAGACTGAGAAGGATAGTTGAGAACACAAATGTGAAGGTCAATGAAGACATTTCAAGAATCTCAAAGATAAATGGTGGATATGAATTAGATGAGTCAACTGGCAAAGTGGAAGAAGAGAAGAACGAAGAAAATGAAGTGGAGAATGATACAAAAGTTGCTCTGGCAACTGCTCCTAGGACTCCTAGGTATGTACAAAGGAATCATTCAAAGAATCAGATCATTGGAGAGAAGAACAAAGGAGTCATTACCAGAAGTAAAGTTGTTGAAGAACAAGTTAACTTATGCATAATTTCAAAAATTGAACCAAAGACTATGAAGGAAGCTTGCAGTGATCAGAATTGGATGAAATCTATGAATGAAGAACTGGACCAGATTATGAAGAATCAAACTTAGGAAATGTTCCCCAGACCAGCTGAGAAGAATGTAATTGGAACAAAGTGGGTATTCCGGAACAAATTAGATGGAGATGGACACGTAGAAAGGATTAAAGCAAGACTTGTCTGCAAAGGTTACACACAGGTAGAAGGAATTGACCTTGAAGAAACTTATGCTCCTGTGTCGAGAATGGAAGCAATCACAATGTTTTTGGCTTTTGCAGCACACAAGGACTTCAATGTATATCAAATGGATGTGAAATCTACATTTTTGAATGGAGAATTGAAAGAAGTATACATAGAGCACCCGAAAGGTTTCAAGTTGTCAAATGACCCAAACATGGTTTACAAGTTGGAAAAGGCATTTTATGGGTCGAAGCAAGCTCCCAGAGCTTGATATGCTAGGCTTGACAGGTATATGTTGAAGCAAGGATTTCAAAAAAGGTACTGTTGATAGTAATCTTAATTTTAAAGTTGAATCAAATAATATCTTGTTTGTAGTCATTTATGTGGACGATATAATCTTTGGAGGAAATGATGGATTGTACAAGAAGTTTGCTGATGAGATGCAAAAAAAAGTTTGAAATGTCTATGATTGGGGAAATGAATTCCTTTCTTAGCTTATAAGTTAATCAATAAAATGAGGGTGTCTTTATTTCACAATCAAAATATGTCAAAGAAATGCTAAAATGCATGCTCCGCATTTCTCCGCATAATGGTTTCTGATGACATGCTTTTGGAACAAAGGTTTTAATGTCAGCTTTGTTCATTTCAGTTTGCATGTGAGTTTGAGTTTCAGAGACAGTTTCAATGTTCGATGGTGTTCTTACTCTAGGTTTGGCCAACCTCGGGTGTTTACACTTCAATTAATTGTCTCAATGAATGTAAGATGGTATGTAACATGTATGATAATATTTTTGGTCCCAAATAAGCCATGTTGTGGTCCATTCTCATTCCTTTCCACCGCGGGAATGTTTTGTATCAACCTATTTCAAAATTGTGTTCAATTATTTGCCTGGCCAACAATGGGAGACTCCATAATTGCAAAATGTTATAAATAAAGGATGAATAATTCTGGAATGTGTGTGGCATGTGTATGCTTGTGCGATGAGGATGTATGAAAGAGGATTTGTCTCCCTGTATACATGAGATGGTGTGATGTGTGGTGCAAAGAAATGTGAACTTTCATGTGTTAGCCACCGGAAGCAATGAGTCGAAGGCATCTACAGATCTTTCAGTTGTATTTCAATGGTGGATCTATTCTCTTTTATTGTTCTTCATCCGGGCAATGAACCCTCTGGTATTGAGCCTTCTTTCTTTGGGTAGTGAGACTCTAGCAGTGAGCCTTTCTTTGTAAATCAGCTTAACTAATGTTCATATATTTGAGAATTAATCTTCTCTGTAATTTTTCCCTTCACAAGGCTTTCCACGTAAATCTGGTGTTTCATGTGTTTGTTGTGCTTTTCATGTTTACATATTTTTGTAATTGAAGGAATGAAGTAAGTTTGCTGGAACTGATTAACTTTTATAAGTTTTGTGGACAACTAATTCAACCCCCCCCCCCCCNGGACAACTAATTCACCCCCCCCCCCCCCTCTCCCTCCCTCTTAGTTGTCTTGCACATTCAACAGACGACTATTTGGAAAAGAAAAGGAAAAAAACTAAAAGCACTTAAATTCTTGAAAAGATAATTGCAATATGCTGAATTTGCAACAACAATCTTCCCCTTTCGATTTTTTTGGAGCTATTTAGCATTTATTCCCTAGAAGTTACTTTCTTCTATTTTTGTGCAAAAAAAGAGCAAGTTGTCCAATTTTGAAAAAGGAGGGCGCACACTGCAAGTCCATGACATTGAGGACATCACTTGCACCCCCAAGGATGCAACCTCGTGGAACACTGAAGAAAGGGTAAAAAACCATTATGCTTACCTTTAATGAAAAAACTGGATTCGAGTTCAAATGCTGATTCTAAATTATCTCGTGCTAAAAAGAAGCTCAATTTCCATATTTAAGCACGAGGGCAAACGTAGCATACAATGTTTTTTAGCATCAAATTCAAATCAAAAATGTCAAAATTGATGCATGTTTTTGTTCTTGCTCCCAAGTTAACCTCATTTCTCAAGAATTCGTTAAAAATCTTGGTTTGGATACTTTTTGACACCCCGAGTCATATGCTTTTGGTTAGATCAAGAAGGGTGATTTGTTAAGAGCCTCACACGTCCTCTTTAAAAACATCATCTATGCAATCAACTTCACTCAACATGTGCAACATAGTAGCCATGCATCCACACCCAAAATTGTCCTTGCACATTTGTGTATAGTTCTTGTGCACCATTGCACAAAACTTGATGCAAGAGAGGTACTCCCCTCCGTCTGCAAACACAAAACTGAAAAACAAACAATAATCACAGACTCTCCTCTCATGAAAATTGCAACAAATAAATACAATTATATTCTCATCAAATCTGTTAATACAAAACTACTGCTCGGCTTATACAATTTCTCTATCACGTTTTTGCCTAACTCTCCATTATCTCTCACTGGTTACTTTCCTCTCTATTTTGGAGACTCCACCATCTCACTTCTTCACATATGCAACCCACAGCTCCCCCTTCTTGGGTTGTCTCAATCCCACCCCTTATTGATGTGTTGATGCCTCTCCAAATTCCCTCTTACTCTGCATTTTTTTTGTTTTTCCATTCTTGTTTATGTCTATTCTATTTCTGCAATGTAAAACGTTTTTTTCTTATCTTCTCGTGAAAAGAAGATCATTAC
Source organism: Thuja plicata (assembly GCA_018584345.1). Taxonomy (NCBI): domain Eukaryota; kingdom Viridiplantae; phylum Streptophyta; class Pinopsida; order Cupressales; family Cupressaceae; genus Thuja; species Thuja plicata. The sequence goes on along the minus strand of MU227866.1, from coordinate 192,427 downwards.
TCATGCTCCTCCAAATTATTCTCTCTTGGCATTTCAACTTCACTGGCAGCTCCCTTGCCAGCACACTTTTTCCCTCCTACGCCTCTTCACCTTCTCAATGATTTTTAAATTGACTTTTATTCCCTTTCAATCACCCTCTTAGCTGTTCTGTGTTAATTTTTTTAGTAGCTGTAGGAGATATCTCCTGTACCTGCGATGATTTCCAGCTATTTCATCATCATACTCTTCCAATTCATATGGCCGTTTTGTCTTTGATGCTTCGAATATGATTGAAGGTGTATCGGCTCACTATGATAACCATTACCATATATATTACTTGTTGGCATCGTCATTGGATGACTTGGCACCATTCTATCTTGTCGTCGATTCAAGGAGGTTCGGTTATGGAATATTATTGAAGAGTCTTCATTTAAAGTGGCATTAATGCTTGTAACCGTCACCTCTTGGAATTCCGCAGGAGTCTTCTTTGTAACAACATCCTCTCTTTGTTCTATGCGATGGAATATATAAAAAGATTTACGGGCCTCATTTGGCTTGTCGACTGTTTTAGAAAAGCTGTTCAGTATTTTTGGTGAGACCAGTAAAGACTATTATGGCAGAGACTTCCGTATTGTGTTCAGTGCTTATTGTTTGGTGTGTTTGATTCATTCATGATCAACATTATTTGTGGCTGTGTGAGCTATTATCATGGCTGCTTCTGGCATCACAATATCTGTTATTTTTGGTGTACGATCAGTATATAATCCATGTGATATATATGGTTACTATACATTAATTGTATATGCAGAGCAGGTGTTGCTAATCTGTTAAAAGTCATACTTCTGTAGATTGTTAAGAGTTAACAATCTCTGATTATGCTTGTGAAGCATTGTATTCAGTTTGAGCTTTCAATAAAGTGTCTATTTTGGTGTGGCTGGGTTTTTCCCTCGAGTAGGAGGGTTTTCCCAAGGTATCTCTGGTGTTCGTGTGCCTTGCTTTATCTTCTATTTGTTCTATTTGTATTCTGGTTCTAAAAACTTAACATTATGAATATAGATGTACTCTTCCTTTATTCTACACAGGTCCTTCATCTCCAGCTTGCAGTCTTTTATACCCAGCTTGTATTTGTTTGGAACAGGAACCAAGGCAATGTTATAAGAAAATTCATTTTTTTATTTCTTCCCAACTGCAACCTGACGTGGAAAATTAATATTAAAACATGAAAGTTTCTAATGCCTTTACAAAAGACCAAATCTTGCATATTGGGTGATCACAGCAATATTGTGCTCCTTGGATAGACTATTTTATACCTGCGCACTTGTCCTTTCTCCCATTTGCTGATGTTTTAAAACTATATCCACGTGCCAGGTCTATTTTTTCAACATTTTGCATACATATCTACTAGGTCGAAATTACAACATCTGAAAAAGTTAATTATTCATGGTTCCAAAACTCAATGTACGCAAGGAGAATGCTGATAAAAGTTGTTGAATCTGAGTTCAAACAAAGTTGAAGAAGATATGTCAGACCTCAGATCATATCAAAATTTAAACAAACAAAAATGGGGAACAAAAATTTCGGTTGATACTGATCACCAATTCACCCAAGATGCTCCCGCATCAAAACTACTTGTGTATCTTGCATCCTTGCACATGTCAATGTCTAGTCAAAGTTCAAGCAATCCACATGTTATGCTACCATATGTATGTGTCATATATTAGCTTCTACACAACAGAACCTAATTATGCAACCGGCACCATACATATCTAACCCATGGTAGCATCAATGACACATGTCCTTGCAATACAACTACCACGAAATGGGTTTGACATCTATCACCAGCCCTCCAAATGCTTAGCACATCATACACATGGAAAACATCAGCATATCCATGAAGATTAGCTGATTGTGTACTTGTATAAATTAATAAATATCTCCTTTAAACATTCTGTAAAGTAGGAGAGGCATAACAAAATGATCATATTTCCTCTCTGTACATTTATCCTATTCTTTCTAAAAGGAATTTAGAGAAAGCTGCTAGAAGCCTTTTGTATCTCGTGTGTTTTGCTTTGAATATCTATTTTCCTTAACACATGATGTAATCATGCTGCATTACTTGCTAATCTGTAGTATCATCCCTTGATTCACTCTAGGGAGTAGATTGTTGGTTCCAGACCTAAAGCTCTTCTTTCACGTCAGTCCAAACAAACATCAATGAGAAGGGCTAATGAATGCACTCTAAGGTGGTTTATAAAGCTACGGAATTGTCCACGAATTTCCTATTGTTGCATCTCCAAGGTGGTTTATAAAGTTTCAGGCAACATTTAAAGACTGCTCAATCCTGCTCAATATTAGCATACAAATCTTAGAAAGAAAAGAGACAAACAGGGGCAGCAATATTGCAAAAACAAGACATTTGTAACAAACAAGAACAAACTTCACAAAGCCGTTTAGTTACCTCTGCTGAGATTCCAAGCAGAGATTTCTGATCTGCGTTCCGTAAAATAGGTGTCATCAACCCCTGAATAGATGCAAAAAATGAGACCAAGAAACAAAAAAGCATGTAATCTTGTACCAACAGACAACATTTCTATAGTGCATTATACAATTTACCTTTTCAGTAGCAACAGCTATAGAAATATCGATTGAGTCACATGCAACAGCTTCTTCCTTTTGAAGGCTCCAATAAGCTGTCCAAACATACCATCCAAAGAAACATAAGCATTGCCATAGAATATTAGACTCACAAGAAAAAGAAGAAATTATATTTCTGCCCTTGACAATCCCAACATAATTTGTGCTAATGAATTCAAAAAAATGCTCTTCAAAAGGAAGTATTGTTCACACATAATTGTTTGATTAAGGACCAGACAGTCTTATATGATGTTTTACTGGGATTCAGCTAAGTAGTTTTTCAGTCAATCTTTATCGACACATATTTCATTAGTAGCTGTTCACAAGAATCCTTCTCTCTTACACAAGAATGGTCCACTTAGCATGCATTGCATCAAGGCGATGCTAGCAGAGATGAAACTGAAAGATTATTTTATAATTGATGTCAAAAGAGAGATTTTATGCAAGCGTAGATTGCACCAGTCAATTTGATAAAAGGTGTGTTTTATTTCCCAAATACTNCCCCCCCCCCCCCCCCCCCCGCCTATAATATCCATCCATGTTGAAGCATAAAATAAAATAAATTTATCTCTTTTAAACATCCTAAACTGCCAATTTATGGCTGATCTTGCATAGGGAGTCACCTCACCATTTGATTGAATTAAAATGACACAAATCTGTGTTTTCACCGACCTTCCTTGGCCAATCTCTCAACCTTGGATTAATAAAGGTGAGTATATATCTCAAAGGTTGCCCCTTTGCAAATAGAAATGTCTTTCCAATCTGGTCGGCAACTTTTGAGAAAATATAAGAGGAATTTGTCGAGAGTTGTTGAAGGCAAGAATTTAATGAATATCATTCCTATTTTTAGAGCAGATCTAAAGGTTTGAAGATCTAAAAGAAAAATCTGAAGGTTTGAGGCATTCAAAGCATTAGTAGAGAATAAAACTGAGTTGAGAATCAAACGCCTAGGATTTGATAGAGGAGAGTTCACTTCAAATAAATTTGAAGAGTTTTGTGAACAACACAGAATAAGAAAACAATATTTAGCCACAAGAAACCAACAACAAAATGGAGTTGTTGAGAGGAAAAATAAAACAATTCAAGGAATGGGAAGAGCCAAGTTTAATGAGTCCAAGCTATCTAGCACTTTTTTGGAGAAAAGCAGTTCATACAGCAGTCTACATTTTGAACCGAGCATAAATAAAGGTAAACCACAACAAAACCCCATATGAACTTTGGAAGGGAAGTCCTGCATCAGTGAAGTATTTCAAGGTATTTGTATGCAATTGCTATATAAAAAGAGATGATTAAGACTTGGGAAAGCTGCATTCTAGGTGTGATAAAGGTAACATAAGTCTCACATGTATTCCATCAATCCATGATAATATTCTGAATATCAAGTACCAATGATATTCATCAAGTGCTCCGAGAATTGGCCTATAGTCATTACAACTATGATGTCTACCACATACTCAACCTTGAGTCTAACAGACTCAATCATGATATTCATCAATAACTTACCGACATCAAGTCCATGATGTCATCATATCAAATCCATCATATCAAGAACATTGGCTTACCGAATACCAAGTCCATCAAATCCATGATGTCACCATATACTCTCCTGTGGATCTATGATCCCCAAGCCTCAAGGACTCAACCGATATCAAATCCATGATATCAACAGCATTGGCCAAATATCAAGTCCATGATATTCACTAAATGCTCCGAGTAATGGCTTCCTGACATCAAGTCCATAATGTCACCATGTACTTAACCTGTGGATCCAAGATCCACGAGTCACAAGGACTTAACTGATATCAAACCCATGATATCAACAGCATTGGCCGAATATCAAGTCCATGATATTCACTAAATGCTCCGAGTAATGGCTTCCCGACATCAAGTCCATGATGTCTCCATGTACTCAACCTGTGGA
>MU227866.1:165271-187440 GCA_018584345.1 Thuja plicata | reverse complement strand
GCAAAGTATGCATTCATGCATAATGTATGCTCCTCATATATGCATGTCAAGGTATCATAATGTATGTATCCAATAAAACAGTTAATGTTCCCATACATATATACCAAAGTGAAGTATGCAGTCCTACGCATTCATAATCAGCTAATAACAATTAACTAGCTATGTCCAACAGCCATGTCAATAGGAATGATCCCACGCGTTCATACAATTAGAATGCAAAATGTAAAGAAAGGAGTTTATACTGCAAAACATGGTTTAAGTGAGACCATGATTAAACTCCCTCTTAAGTCTAGCACTAAGGTGGGTTTGCTTCTACAGAATCACACGGGGATAAATTGTTAGTATGCCCATGATTCATATTATTCATGAATGTAAAGTCATACCAGGTTATGATCTTTGGGGCCTGTGCCACTCAAGATGATCTACTCCCTCTGGAACAATATGGTGAGAGCTTTATACAGATTCCTATCTTCTCCCTCTGAAGCTTAGGTTTACCTTATAATGTCCACAAGGTTAAACTCCCTCTCAATGTATGTTTCGAGATATTTTGTAATTTACCCTAAGAAGATCAATCGTATAGTTTCAAAACATGCAAGAAAATATTGACACAATTTTACCCATATCTTTCGAGCCAAATATGAGATGGTTTCACAACATAGGAGCCAATCAATATTAGGCATAGAATCCTAGATCTTGATGCAAATCAAAACCCTCAGAAAATGTAATAAGATGTAAAGTCAAATTACTATTTGAGCCAAACCCTGGTTGCCATATTTCTTAGTTTTGAAAGAGTTGGACTGAATTCCTAAATCTGAAAAAATGGATCTTTTACTCTACCTGGGCTCTGATACCATGTTAATGTTTTCAGATTCTAACAAGGAATATACAATCTACAGAGGTCTTTCAAGTGCTAAGACACAGGATATAATAAATATTCACAATTAAGGAAAGATAATACCCGGATTTGAAGGTCTGAATTTATCCTTTGGTTGGCTTCAAATCTGCACTTTGTATTCTTCAAATTTGCCTTCAATGTTGCCTACGAGGACTGATATGAATCTATTCTTGAAGGTCTTCAATGAGCTATCAAATTCGTTCTTCTAGGGGTGCTCTAATTCTGCCCTAGTTCGCCCTTGTTGTCTGCCCTAATTCGCTCTTCTAGGGCTACACAATTTTCCTTCTATGGCTGCTCGATCTGCCCTTATATGTCTGCTACGATCTGTACAATTCGCGCTTCTAGGGCTGCTTAATTCACCACAATACCAGATGTAATTTCTGCTTGATCTGCCCCCTCTTATGCTTCTTATTTGTTCTTGAATCTGCTACTTAAGGCTCCAATTTGATCCTCTAATTTTCTTCTCAAGTTCGCCTAAAGAAGTCTGATATAAATCGCTCAATATGCAATGTAAATCTGCTCAAGTACTTTTGCTCATCCAACGATCTTGCTGAAGGAAGAAGGCAACATTATGTTTTTGGTTTCTTCTTACCTTCTCCAAGTCGCTCTAATATATGAGTTTATTAAAAAAAACTCTTGGCCTCCCAAGTTGGCCGACTTGGGTCCATAATAATAATATATTTTTTATTATTATTTGCTCCATATTTAATTATTAAAATCAATCCTTAATAATAAATATAACCTTTTATATTTATTATTATTATCCAACCAATTTTATCATAATTAAATATATCAATAATATATACAATATATTAATTATTATTATTGCCACTTTGTCCAATGTGTTGATCCTTGCCGTAAAGGCCAAACATTAACACAAAGACACCATCAAGGACAGCATCCATGTTTCCATTCAGAATTGTCCCAAAGAGTCATCTAGAAGACTTGATTATTAAGGACAAAGATACAGAAATTCAAACAAGAAGGAGATTTGCAAGTACAACAGAACATGTGAAACTTGTGCTTGCTCTCCAAAATAGAACCAAAGAACTTTACAAAAGCAAGTGAAGACAAGCATTGGACAAAGCCTATGGAAGAGCAATTGGATCAAATTGAAAAGAAAGAAACTTGGAAACTTGTCCCAAGACGTAAGGATAAGAATGTGATTAAAACTATGTGGGTATTTAGAACAAACTAAACGAGGATGGACAAGATGCAAAAAACAAGGCAAGATTAGTATGCAAGGGATATGCTCTCAAGTCGAAGGAACTGATTTCAAAGAAACATTTGCCCATGTTGCTTGTTTAAAGACTATCAGGATATTTTAGCCCTTGCTAGCCTAAAGAATTTCAAAGTCAAACAAATGGATGTGAAATCCACCTTTCTAAATGGAAAAATTGGAGGAAGAGGTGTATGTTGAACAGTCCGAAGGGCTCATCCAATCATTACAATCAACATGGTTCCTTTCCCTTCTTTTTTAATTAAATCATGTTCAAGAAAAGAATAACAGATGTGATCGGTGGACCTAACAATGCAATTCGAATATGGATATGCTAAATGGAGATCCAAGCTCCATTCCCTGAGGGGATAAACATGGACATGTATGGACTGAGGAAAAACAACAAAGCTCTTCTGTTTTCTCAAGAATCCACAGATTTTATTTTAGTCCCTTTTCATGATGGAGACTTCATTTTGTTTTGGAACATACAACATATTGATCACTAGTTTCTATCATTTTCATTCAAGCTTGATACAGTTATCTGAAACAGAATTATCTTTCTCCAAACAAAGAAAATGAACAAATAGAGGATAAAAAAGTGATGTCAATGTGTTGAGATAGCCATCCTCTACATGAAAAATTGCTTGCCAGCTAGCTTGGGAGAAAATGTTTATGTCACCGAGCTCAATCAACTCAATAGACTTTATATAGGATTTTAAACTAAGTTACCACATTCGCTATTGGAAATCCAAAGTCGCGAGTCGATTCATTCGAAATTTGAAAACGGTTCGAAGTCGTTCAAAATTCGACTTTTGTCTGAGACATTCGCTCCAAACGCGGTCATCGAAACCCTGATAGATTTTGAAACGAATTTGACCGACTTTGAAAAATCCCGCGCTCGATGAAACCCTGATAGATTTTGAAACGAATTTGACCGACTTTGAAAAATCCCGCGCGAGCGCGGAGAGAATTTCAAACGAATTTGGATCAAATTTTGGCAGCTGTCAGTTATGTTGACTTGTCAATAAAGTTTTTTACTTATTTTTTTGCAAATACTATCCTAAAAGTGACTAATAACCATACACAACATTCTTCTCACACGGCATTCTTCTTCTCACACAGCAAGCAGCGAGTTACTCAGATCTCTCATTGGAAGCAATCATTGCTGTTTTGAATACTTGATTTTAGAAAGCTATTTTTCCGGATGAATAAATTTAAGGATCATAAATTAGTAATCATACTCGTACCGTATACCCATATCTTGTTTCTCTCCCTGTATCACGTTGTCTTGAGCTCAATTTTTCAAACTGTTTCCCTTGCTAGATTGTATGGCCCCCTTACCATCTAAGAATGTCTGTAATGTTTACGATTTGCAATATTCAGGCAATTTGTTTTCCACTAAGAGACCAATGATTGTGTGCTTAGTAAATCATTGAATATTCTGAATTCGTGATTCATCTGAAGCAAATATTCGTGACTTTGTCTGAACAGTGAGAGGACCCTCTTGCTAGAATAGAAACTAGTAGGCTTTGATTGTTCTGTGGTTGGTCACTGCTTCAGCTACTATTTGACTGCAATTTTTTTGGGCATCTCCTGACTTTTTAGACATGCTATATTCATCTGCTGACAGATTTTTTTTACAAAATGAAATGGGCTCCTTAATTTTATTTTAATTTTCTTTTTTCATTTTTGTTTTTTTGTTTTGTGTTGTTTGTAGATTTGCTGCTGCATATATATATATATTAAAAAAAATTCTTGTACGAACGAACCCAAAACGAATCCGAACCCAACCCCAAAAATTTTTGGACGAATTTCGAACCCGAATCTCGAACCAGCATCCCGTACCGGAATCCAAACCGGCAAGTTAGATTTTAAACCTTAAATGTTTCCTGATAAAGAAAGTTGCATTGATGTTTTCTCCCATCCAACTTTATCAAGAATGACATAATCAATGTGATTATTTTATTCTGGCAAAAAACTACCAAACCGAACTCGATGATAATTAAGTTTGAAAAAAAAAACCTACCATTTGCTTCAGGTACAACTTTCAGAGCATGTGCCACAACTTTGATAACAATATCATTTACAGAAACCTTCAGCCCATGCTTTTCTGCAGAAAAGCATACAGTAAACTTTAATCTCCTAATCGATATTTCTTAAATATGGCAGCTTATTAAAGAAAGTATTTTTGATGATGGAGTATATTAATGTTATTGAATGTTTTATACCTTTGAGCTCTTTTCGAAGCGCTAGCACTGGATCCAGATTCACATCTGAAAATATCTCGTATTTTATTTAGTAAATCAAAAAGCAAACTTTGTAAATTATACAATGGAGGACATTACTTATATTCACAAGGAAATGCCTCCTAGTCTTAACTGCAAAAGTACAACATTTTACAGAATAAAAATCAATAAAAATTAAAAACCAGTCAACTTACCTGCAGATAAATAAAGATGTGGAATCCCGTGCTTTGATTCCAGCAGCCGTTTTGCAATAACCTGGAAATTCTACAAGTTAGTAATCATTTATGATATAATATCATGTTTCAATATTACAAATGTAAAAAATTGGTATGTTATCCATGTAAATCTTTGGAAGCCTTACATGCAGGCCATACCCTTACGAGTTTCCAACTGAAACTGATCACCCCATTCCCTGGGATGAGAAGATATGCAAACTTTGGTCCCTCCAGAATTTGAAGAGAGTATACTGTCCCAAGTTTCTCTCAAATTGAATTTTGACATCCCTTTAAATATTAAGCAATGTTGGGTTTTGCTTTGTATTCTAGTTTTAAACACACGTGTGCATCCTATACTAAATATTGTTAATTTCTGTAAGGGAGTGGGATATGTCAAATGAAGTAAAATAATTTTCTTCTTCTAAGGTCCCACCTTTTATCTAAATATGAATTTGTATACTTCAAATGAATAGGACTTAAACCGTTTGCAGTAATAAAAATTAAAACCAATAATTCAAAATTTGAAAACCCTTCCAAGCCCTAACTATAAGCTTTCATCACATTGTTTTGTCAAATTCTTCAACTCATGCAATCCAAAAATATTTGATGCCTTCAACATCAGCCTATATATATAAATTGTAGTTCCAGTTCAAGGGCTTTAACCATTTTTAGTTCCCTCTATTGTTTTGTTCCTTTCTTTTCACTTTTGTATTCAATTATTTTCATGCCCTACGGTCATTTTACCCTTGTCCTCTATTGTAATTACTTACACTTTTGAGCCCCTTTCACCTACTTTGCTATATTTGGGCATTAATATAATTTCTTTCTTTTTTTCTTTTTTTCCTGAACCCAGTGGCTAAATTTTCTATTTAAAAAGAGAAGATATATCATATTTAAGGGTTTCTAAGACAAAGAAAACGAAAAAAATTAATATTTTTTTTAAAATGCCTATATTCATTGAATTTCCATTAAATAACCTTTTGAAATATAGGAAAAGAAACATTCATATTCACACATTTTGTTTGTCAAGCTATAAATATCATAATCCACTAAATTAACAAACTCCCTCTAAACCCCAATATTCACACACTTTCTTTGTCAAGCTATAAACATCATAATCCGCTAAATTAACAAACTCCTTCCAAACACCAATGGATCTGTTGTGACGTAATCACACATCGCCCCATTGTAAAAGGGGACCCCCATTTTATTTTAGGGTCGTGTTTGGGTCTTAGTTTTAGTCTCTGGTCTCTTGCCTTCGCAAATGAGTCGAGTTCTTGGAGTTTTCATCAAATTTAGAGCGGTCATCAAGTCAATAGGGGAAAGCATGGTCATATGAATGTTCTAGTATCATGAATGGGTTCAAAAGGGTCGAAGGAGTAAACACGCAAATTTTTGGGACCAATTCTAACAACTCCTATTTTTTAGGAAAAGTTGTTTTTTTGCATTTTTGCTCTTTTGAAAGTTGCATTTTTGGCACTGATAGGGCAATCAGGGAACCTGCTTTTTGCTTTTTCTATTTTTAGGAGTTTCTATTTTTAGACAGAGCCGAGTGTTCCTCGTCTCATTGTAAAATTAGAAAAGCACACTGAAACTGTTCTTCAACTCGAGAAAAGCACAAAGATTCTTCAAAATCGTTCTTTGATTCAAGAAAAGTAGGTGAAACCCTCGTCTCAATCCCTCATGGAGATTGTGAGAATTCTTGGAAAATTCTTGTCCCAGTATCAAATTTATTAAAAATCTTGGAAAAGACGGGAAAAGCTATGGAAAAGAACATTGATGGAAGCATGTTGATTACAGAAATTTGACCAAGTATGAAATTTTTTAGGATCTTCTAAAATATAGAATATCCATTATAACTCCTAGAGATCTGAAACTACTCTCTAATATCCAAACTGTATATGCATAAAATATAACTTAAAGTATAAGAAAGGAATCTTATAGTTAAATGTTATATTTTATGTATATATTCCGCCCTCCAAGCTTGAAATTCCATGGATCAACCTAAACTCTGCCCTGTGAATTTAAAAATTCATTAGCTTGGCATGAAATCCGCCCAAGGAAAAACAAGGAAAATTCACATTGCATAATGAAGTCTGCCCAAGTCTAGGAGCTTTGAAAATCGCCTAAGTGTGGATAAGTTCCACAAACACAAGCAAAGTTCGCTCACATAGCAAATCAAAAAGATAGGAAGAGATATCCACTTCGAAGAGCTCTAGAAGAAAGCAAGATAGAGGCCGACACATAAGGAAAATTCTAGAAGAAAGCCAAGAGATCGTCGTGGAAGGAAAAAAGAAAGTTTTTTTTTTATCCAAGGAGAAGAGTTGACCAAGTTCATTGAAACACAAAAAAAAAATCAAAACAAAAAGAATAAAACAAGGAAGGTCGAACACTTTATGGCTAAGCACGACTCCTGTATATACATAAACTTGGCATTTCATTCATTCATAAGTTGGAAATCATAGCTCCAGGGTTCAACTCTTAGCAATATTTTTCTGATTTCAAAGCAAAGTGAAGGTATTCCAAAAGGGAATTTCATGCTAATTGGAGATAGTTTCCTGGTACCATAGATGGAAAAATCGCCAAGACCAAAAACTCGCCAAGGCCTTAAAAAAATTCAGGAAAACCTCGGCCAACTTTTGGCAAAAAACTCGGGAATTTTAAAAACTCCTTCAATTAAATTAGAAATGCATTTTTTTGCAAAATTCAATAAGATGCATCCAATGAGTTAATTAATGAGAACACAAAAGAAACAAGCTCAGTCTAGATATTTTTAAATGCAAAGTGGGTACAAAAACGTATTCTCATGAGGAATGTTGATGGCCAGAAGCCTAGAAGCAAAATAGTAAATGGTTTCTGTAAAACTAACGGTAAATACATCATTACAATTACATCTTCCTCTTCCCAACTCCAGAAGAAAATAAGGGAGGGGAAGAACTAGAGGGTCTAGTCCTAGAACTAGTAGCCTGCACTAGGCGTGGCTCTGCCGCCTCGCTCAGCATCTCTGATGATGTGTGTGTCTCGTCCTCCATCCTGGATGTAGCTCCTCCTGGCACTGGCAATGAGTCCTCATGTGACTCATCCTCCTCAATGTCATCCAGTGTGAAACCAAATCCACCTCCCTCCTCCATAGCCTGCCTCTCCAAATCAGTGATGTCATCCTCTGTAAACGATGGAGGTTGCTCATGTGTCGTCCAATCACTGTAAGGATCTATATCGTCCAAATCAATTGGACCAACTACTGCTTACTGTGCCTTCTTTATGCGCAACCAAAGATTATAATTCACAAAGAGGTCATTGAGGCGTTTTTGAGCTAACTTGTTCCTCTTCTTCGTGTGGATGGCCTCAAACAATCTCCAATTGTGCTCACAATTGGATGAGCTACAAGGCTGACATAAGATTCTGAGGGCAATTTTTTTGGAGATTTCGGGTGTTTCCACCCTTCCTTTGCCACCAAGCATCTGCAAAATAAAAATATTGAAAAGTTAGAAAGCGAAGAGAACATATTTTATCAATTTATCAATTACTTTAGACCCCAAAATCCAAATGACAAATATTATACATGGGGTTTGAGTAGATATTCCCCTCCTTGCCAGCTCTGAAGAGAAAAGATTACCCTTTGCTTCCACATAGTTTTGGAGGTCGGCCACAACGAGGTCTCTCTCATGAACCTCATGTATCATCCTCTACACGCATGCAATGAGGCCCTCCATGACCTCTCCATTAGGATCAAAATAAGAATCATCAAACCTAAAACGGAGGTTGAGGAAGTACCCTACCGCATAAACGGGTAGGTGGAGCTGATTGTTCCACCTCCTATCAATAATTTCCCAAATGGGTTCAAATTTGAGTCCATCCCCCTTGAAGTAATTTTGTATACTCTTTGGCCCTATCCATGGCCTCATAAAGATACCCCATTGGGGTTTGATCCCCATCTACCATCCGTAGAACTCTAACCGGGGGCCCGGGGGCTCGAAAACCTATAATTGAAAAATACAAATTAGTAATTACTAAAAGATTAATTAATGGAGATAGTAAGTTACAAATTAATAATGAGAGACTTGAATCAAGAATAATTAAAAATTCAAGTTTTGAAGTTACCTTCACAATCTCTACAGCCTTTTGTGCAAATGGTTGTTGAAGACTATGCTTGTGACAGCCTCTCCTTCAATCTTCTTTAAATAAGGTGAGCCTAGTCATGCTTGACTCTCAAACATTTGTTTCAAAGAAGTCAATGCACCAATAATGCTTTGCAACGTCAAGAAAATCATTGCAAACCTTGTGAAATCGGTTCTCACCAACTCTCTCCCATGAGTGTGCTCTCTCATCAAATGTAGAACCCAAGGGTGATTGTAAATATATTTGTGATTTGCCTTGCATTTTCCACAATTGGAGTCACTCAATCAACTTTTCCTATGTCCTCCAAAAGAAGGTCTAGGACATGTGTCGCACAAGGTGTCCTAAAAAGAGGGGTGCCTTTCTTGGAGGATTTTACCTACAATTGTACACCTTTATATTAATTATATCAGAAAATTGGCAATTGCAATGTATCTTTCATCTTCCATTACTTGCTTAAATACTATTCAATAAACAATTGACACAGTAGAAAGTTAGAAACTAGGAAGGGAACTTGAAAAGTGGGGTGCCTTTGTTGGAGGATTTTACTTGCTAAAACATATGTTGTTGCATTATCTGTGATGATTTGCACCACATTCTCTACACCCACCTCCATGACAATGAGCTCCAACATTCCAGCCAATGTATTTGCATTTCTCACCTTATAGGATGCATCAACAGATTTCAAGATTACCACATTATCCTTGCAAGCAACCAAAAAATTAATAATGGTGCGGTTTTTTCCATATGTCTACCCATTAGAAAGAATGGTGCAGCCAAATTTTCTCCATTCTTTTTTTTGGTCCTCCACTTCTTTTGCCCTATCAACCGCATGTGTGAGCAACCTACAAGAACAAAGTGAAATTAGGTCTCAGCACACAATTTTGATTTAATAAACAAGAAAAACAATTAAATTTAAAAATGAAATCAAGTGGGCTAGTTACTAACCTCCCACTCAAATCCTTGCGAGAAGGGGCCTTGTACCCTTTTCTTGAAACAGTCATTGCGGTCACCAAATTTAGCCAACAAGGACTCTCTGACACACTCAATGGGATGTTGTTGAAGTACCAAAAATCATAACATACAAAATTTGTTCTCTCATGTGCCTCCTTATTCCATCCAGTGGCCTCTAATGATGGTTATGCTCCAAGTGTGTTCCTAGGCACAAAATAACTGCCTATAGGTGATGTAGCAGCAGACAGAGGCACTCTACTAGAGGAAGCAAAAGCGCTAAAACAAGGGGTGCTCATTTTGCGGATACGCGGACCACAGTGAGAGTCCACTATGCTCTGAAGTGCAGCTTCTTCTTCTTCAATGTCAATTGGAGCACCTTGAGATTCAGCTATGTCTGCCCTCGTAGCTAATTTTACCCTCCCTTTTTATGTCTGCCCTCGTAGCTAATTTTACCCTGCCTATAGGTGATGTAGTAGCAGACAGAGGCACTCTACTAGAGGAAGCAAAAGCGCTAAAACAAGGGGTGCTCATTTTGCGGATACGCGGACCACGGCGAGAGTCCACTATGCTCTGAAGTGCAGCTTCTTCTTCTTCAATGTCAATTGGAGCACCTTGAGAGTCCACTATGCTTCACCAGCTACAAGTATGGCATTAACAAATCTTTTTCTCTTCTATGGTTTTTTCACATTTCTTAGTATCATTTTGTCAATGCTTACAAGGTGGTATTTGAGGCAATTTACGCCTCCAGCAATTACTTTCTCACATTTTATGCAAATCACCTTCCCAGGGTCCGGTCCTTCATAAGCATACCTCCAAGTCTTATCTCTAGCACCTTTAGGACGGGTGCCTATGTATCCAGATGGGCATGGTTCTAGTGGCCAATCATTCCCAAAAGCTGCCATGATGAATTAATGGTTAACTTTTGACCAACACATAGAAAGTGAAAAGACAAAATTAATATTTTATTTAAACAATTAAGCAAAGTTGCAAACTATCAAAATTAATTTCAATAATTTTAAACATCATTCAAAGTTGAAAAAAAAATTAAAAACACTACTAGGGTTTGATTTTTTTTTTAAAAACTAGATATTCTTCGAAAAAATAGTGAAAGATTCAACAAAACTTGTCAAAAGTAGTATTAAATCTTGTTCTAATGATTCAAAATCATTTCTAACTACTTAAAAATGATTTTGTATTCAACTAGATGCAACAAAAAAAAAAGAGAATGTTTTAAAAATAACATAGAAACAAACTCAGAAAACCTACCTGGGAATGTGATTTCTCTTCAAAACCCGCTTGAAATTTGCTCAAATCCGCTTCTAATCGATTGCAATCAGCTACCAAGGGCTTGGATGTAAAGTTCCTATCTCAGTCTGTACCAAAAAAATGACTACAGGTCTAGTGTGAGAGATCAAATTTGCCCTTGTTATTTATTTTTGAACTTCCGTGGTGGGAAATTCTTGTTAATAGTTTCGAGAGTTTCACAACACAATATAACCAAATGAATAGCACCCACTATCTTACTTTGAAATAAGCAATCATATTGTTTCAAATGAAATCTTAATTCAGCAATTTCACCAATCACGCCTATACTCTTGTTTACTGATTTGTTTTAATACACAGAATAATCTTTAGCATAACAATGGCATCAATATAACAATAGGATTTCACCTTAGGACATAACCAAGAAGTTCAACACTTCCATGCAATATGGGAAAGTTACTAATCGGGCTACCTGGAAATGCTACGTTGGCCGCCAAGTAGGAATGGTGAAGGCACCTGTTATGGACGGCACCTGTTGCCTTTGCCTGCACACACTACTGCTGAGACTCTCCTCACAACTTACAGCACTCCTTCTAGACTCCACGCGGAATCCTCCACCCGATATCAACCTACGCTAGGTGTCTACTGCAAGTGACTGGTGTTGTTGACGCCTAGTCTCAGCCCGCGGTAACACTGTTGGGCTTCTCCCGAGTCCGCCTGCACACTTGCAGTCCTCACGCGACCCTCTGATTTGTTACCACCCTCACAACAGGTGTCTAGCTTACTGTAAGTTCCTGCGCTAAGTACTTTCCTTTTATATGACAGCCAATGTGGGAGGGAGTATGTTCTTCTATCGCCAAGAATGTCACTGAGATGTCTGTGAGTAGTTTGCACTTCCAAAACGCGGCTGGGTGACTGTTAGAGAAATGCGGATTCTCTTCAATGACTGGGACAGGTTATGAATTCGAACCTTCACAATATCTTTCCTCCCTGAGGCCACGATTTTGATGCTAAATCTGAAATTTGGAAATTAAGCAGAACCTTGTCTCTCTGAATTTTGAATTATTTATTGAAGCTTTACTTTCTGAAATCTTTACTTACTTGAAGATCACTTGTGAAATCTGAAGTAATTTCACCTAAGATGGAGTATTGGGGCTACGTCCAATTTCCATAAAACTCTTAAGGGGCTACGTCGTCAAGAAATCAGTCACATTCAAGCAACCAGTTATAAAATCTTTAATTTTATAAATTCTCATTGTGCTTTTCCCAAGGAAGATCTCCTTCCTTTATAACCTCAAAATGATAGCCATTACATCAACTAGACAATGTGGGATAAAAAGGCACTTTCGTCTTTTAGTCACTTAAGTCACTTTATAAAATAAAGTAAATTAAAGTTATAATATTAAAGTGACTTTATAATATAACTTTATGAAATAAAGTATCCCAACTATAGAGTCTGAACTCAGATATTAAATAAATGCCCAAGTAACCCTGTGACTGACTGGCATCCTCTGAAAAGCGGCCATTAGACTATCCGGATGGCTAGATAGGTTAATCAAGCATAAAATGCATTACTATTGAAAAGGGGACATTACATTGGAAGACTTTTTTCTATATTGGGAAACTTAACTCATTTACTCATAAGTGGGATTTTTATGTCCCATTACAAGTCATTCTTATATAAGCATGGATAGCATGAAAAAAGGTGGGTTTTTTGGCCTGCATTGCATGCTGGAAAAGACAACTCTTTTTTGAAGTGATTCCACATTAAGAACGGGTTTTTTTAATCCCAACTGCATATGTAAGTATGAAGAACATCTTGCATATGCAAACTTGGAGAAATTTAGACGGAAGTAGAAGGATCAAAATAAAACACACTAAACACATGCAAATCTGAAAATGAAATGAAAGACTTGCATTTTTTAAAACAAACAAACACAAAAAGAAAACAAGAAAAATAAAAATTTACTTCTTGTGAGATAAAGAAGAAAATTGGGGAAGAACCTGGCAATCTTTCTCTTGAATACAATGATTTTCGAATTTAAGAAACAATTACAAATTCGCAGCTATATAGACAAAGATTTCAATCAATTCTTCTTACTAATTAATTGCATTTGATGAGTCAAGATGATGTTCTTGACAAACGTCCATAATGGAGATCAATAATGCAAGAATATAACAACTGAAAGACTCCTTCAAACCTCCAAATTTGATGCCCTAGCTACTGTTTTTGCTTATAAATGCTCAAAACGGGCTTTGGAATCCAAAATGCAGCCATTGATAAAGGCGTTTTTGCTTCAGAATGCCAAAAACGGGTTTTAGACAGCCCAAAACATGTAATACTTGAGCCGTTTTTGAACTTCCAGCCCCAAAAATGGGCTTTAAAATGAAGAATACAGTCATTTTAATGACATTTTTGCACTTCTAGCTCCAAAAACGGGCTTTTTACCTTCATTTGCATGCCCCAAATCCAACGTTTTTTGCTGTTTAAAGCAAAAACATGTTTTAAATGTGCAAATGCATGCAATAATGGATGTGTTCTTGCATGCCCAGCAAAGTGACGGGTTTTTTGACAAAGATTGCGCATTCCTTCAATAAATCACCACCATGACTTAAAACGCACTTTTTATAATGCTTTACATATGTTAAAACATATGTATATTCACCAAAAATTGCCACTTTTGAGTTAAAACAGGCTTTTAGAAGTAAAATGCATGTACTTTGGGGATGTAAAGACATGCAAATCACTCTAAAAATGTGCAAACGCATGTATAAACAATGTGCAAAGGCTTTTAAAATTGCCACTTAAGGCTTATGACGGACTTTTTGAAAAGTAAAACATATACATGACTTGTTTGTTAAAACATGCAATAGACTCAAAAAACACCACCATGCTTTCATGGATTGTATACATTAAAGGTCGGATTTTAAAAACAACTTACATGCTTCTATGTAAAGCATATGTTTATGCAATTTTAATCAAAAACCCCACTAATGCATACAACTTTACATGAGACTTATAGTTTTAATGAGAAATATGTAAAGAGACTTAAAAAGTCCACCTTCATTAAAAACTATATGTAAAACTCATCGAAATGATGTGAAATTTTAAAATGAAGTTTTAAATTTATTTTACATATAGATGACGTTTTTGCTTATTAGTGCGATTACCAACAAAAAGCCCACTTTTGAGGGATTTTAACAAAGACATGCAATCAGGCAAAAAAAACCCCACCTGTAGCACACTTAAAACCTTAATAACTTGAGCTAGACAACTTCATTTGATGCCTAAGTTAGCTCAAAACAAGTGGAATTCAAAATGCTACAATTCTAGGGCAAAAACAAAACCAAAAACCCAACAAACAATCAAGGAAAACCAAACAAAGACTCACCTTGAAGAATTTAAACCACGAATTTTTTCCATAGGGTTGTCCAATTTTGCGAATACAAAAATTGAGGACAACAAATATTCATAGCCAAAATAAGGCGTAGTCCTACTTTGAAGACTAACTATTTACAACTTGAATTGATTGGATGCAATATCCCCAAATAGGGATAATAGAAAAACAACAATATTTCCAAAACTAGGGCATTGAAAAATCTGAAACTTTATTTGCATATATGAAATTCTATAATAAACTCAGAATTATGATCAGATTACTGATTTGATTTATTCATGCTTTTTGTTACCGCCCCTGAGAATGCTCAGAAATATGATGTCATGCTTTATTTCTGAATCAAACCCTTAACCCTTTGTAATGCCCCCGCCATACAGAAGTTATCAATGACCACGGAAATCTTCTTATTTATAAGACTTCACGATTTTTTGTAGGAAGTAACATTCTAGCCAAAGATTATAAGACAGATAAGACAGCGATCATGCAGCAATAACTAAGGATGATAATGAACATGACGATTACCTAAGGGACAGCAATTAAAAAGCAGCAATATATTATAAGTTGTGATTCTATTAGGAGCAATGATTGGTATAAAGGCAAAGAAACAACATTCAAATTATACTAGACAACAATTAATGAATAAACAGTTATTAAGGCTTCTGAAGCAACGATTAGTAAATAAATAAGGCCGTGGTTGGTTTTTGTTATGAACAGGCATGCTTAAGAAAGGTTGTCACCATCCTTTAAGGTCAGCAACTTCCAAAAGTTGTCTCTTCAAAGATACAGGAAGATATAAAGGTAGAAGACCACGATGGAGGGAGGCATCAAGGAATCAATCAATAAAAGCAAACTGGTACTCATGAAAAGACAGATCAATTTAGAAGTCAGCAGCGATCAAGCATATAGATCGATCAAAACAATATATACTATACCTTGCAAACCATAGCGATCTTATTCATTTTTGGAATGCAAGATAATGATAAATAGATAATCTATCAATATTTTGTAATTAATCTTATTTACTGAAATCTCCTATAAACCACCATCTAAGGATTAGGCAGGACCTCAATAAGGTCAGCAGGTGCATATTATCCTTCTAAGTAGCCCACCTCATGATGGATGGACAAGAGTTACTGTCACTTGGGGCCAAGATGTCGAGTTTGGATACTCCATGCTCTTGGGCTTAGACGTGATGAATTGAGGGCACCCTAACATGCTTCCTCTACAACCCCTACTATGGTTGATTATGGGAATGGAACTATTGATTCTTGACTTCTTAAATGATTTATTTAAATGGATAGAAATGATTAGTAATATATATGCATTTGGTAGAATTGTCACATATGTTATCTAACATATTTGCAAGACCTATTCTAGGATCTTATCTTGTTGAAGACATATTTATTCATAAAGTTAAAATTCTAACTATATTACACCATTTTTTTAATTGAACTTGAGATTCTAGAGCAAAATTTAGGGTAATCCAAAAAGGGGACATTATACCCCTACAAATTTGTCTCTAATGAAGACTTCATAAATTTGGCCCAATTGTGAACTCAGTCATGAATCCACCCTTAGAAAGAGTCGGGTTTTTCGTCCAACCCTTGTTGATCAATAAAAGGTTTGTCCTCAACTTCACACAAATTCATCACATCAAATCCATAGAGCATGCTTACTACAAGCCCAGCAAACCTCCTTATAGAAAACTCCAACACCTATCTAGAAGACATTTAATTTTTGCAAGGCCTCATCAAATATTTGTCTCAACTGGAGAACTTTATTTATTTAAGTGACTATTTTATTATTTTCAACTTTTTTTAATTAATTTAATCAGTCAATGTCATTCCTTTCAAATCATATTAATTTTAAGACAACTTAATTAATTTAATTCACTTTATAATTATTTGGGGACATTGCATTTGATATTAAATGTACAAAAGATGTCTACCTTATAGAAACGACATTGAGAGATAGGATCAGACAAGATTATGACGTGTCTTTATCCTATCTAATGAGACAGCTAACTTGGGAGTTATTAAATGACTCAAGACATAAGAAGAAAATGTCAAAAGATGAAATAAAATGTTATGACAACTAACACCTTCTAGAAAGACTCCCTTAGACTTGACTTAAGTGTGTGAATAGGACACATAAGTAAACTAGATAGGTAAAATACCTAATTCACACTAATACCCCATTCCCCCTTCCCCTTAAGTGCAACCTAAGGAGTAATAGATCATTATGTAAATGATGCAAAACATGAAGATTAGTATAAGTCATGGCTACTAGACCTTGTTAGGTACCCATTTATAAAGTAATCCCTCACAAACGAAAAAAAGCAGTAAACCTAATGGGAGAAACCTCCTCTCCAAAAGAGAGAAAAGATAAAATGAGTGATGAAAGATGGATGACTCAATGATACCCCCAAGTATTACATTCGTCACAAATTTGAAATATACAATGCATTATCCCTCCATAGGAAGAAAAGACAGAATACCCCCCCCCCCCCCCCACAATTGTAATAAATTGTTGCAAAGGCACACTAGAAGCTCACTTTGGAGTAAACCCTAAAACCTTAACTAAAGCAAGAAAGACAATATGATTATGATATAAGGAAACATCAGAAACTCTTAAGAGAGACACCCAGGAATCTGATTGAAGCAACAAAATATGGATTACTATCCTATTGCAAAAGAACCTTGGAAAACTCTCTAAGGAGAGACCTCACAATCCAATTGAAGCAACAGAAGATTGATGTATAATATGGAGCTGAAATAAAGTGATTTTATCAAAATATCTTCCCAAATACCAACATGTCCAAGTAATCCTCAAAGATACCCTTAAAGAAAGAACTGAAATAATATATACCTGCAACTGAATCTGAAAAAGGCATGGATGGCTTGAACGAGCTCCTTAATAACTTTCCAACATCGCAAGAATAGTGAAAATCAGAGATTGTGGCAAAAAGTTGTGCTCAGAAGACAAAAATGGTGTTTTGACTTCAAACAACAATTAGTAGCACCAAACAACAGAATCTAGAAACTTGCTCCACTACAAAATTCATTGAGCTAAATATCCAATGATATCTCATTCAGACATAGACACTACGGCGCAAAGTTATGATTATTTTCCCAATGTTGGTAAAGTTGCCAACAATGGAAGAAAAATTAGCACCCAAGGGCCTAAGCCCCTAGGTAGCCATTGGACCACGAATGTCGCAAACAGTTTTTAAAAAAAATCATGATTGACCCTCCACTAACGAAGCAATCAATGAGTGGCACAATGGTAAATATGGGGCGACGGGTCAAAAACACACTGCCTAAGGCATAGGCCCCACTCAATGCAATACGACCACGGCCCTTATCAATAAGCGACAAGCACTAGCAAATTAAAATCTTTTTTTGTTACTAAAAAAAAATGTGTTCCCCCGACTGACAGACTAACACTAGGTTGACATGATTGTAGCATAAACTATATGTAGAGTTCCTGTGATGTCCCCGAATTAGCAAGTTCTGGGAACCTGAATATGGTCAACTCATCAACGCAACCCTCGAGAGTTGACAGAATGCTTTGAGGATCTCAGCGTTCAGATTCTATTTCTGGACTTACTATTTATAGTAAGTCAGTTGGAGGCCAGTTACTATTTCTGGCAGTGCAGTGAGGACCAGGTTGATCAGCTGTTACAGCAGTGGATGCAGGAATCAAAATCAGAAGAATAATTGATATTTAATTATTAATTAATAACAATATGTTATTAATTAATAAAATGATTATATTATTATAATAATAATATTTTATTATTATAATGCTTTTAGAAGTTGACATTTTGAAGAATGGTTAACTGGTGATGATTTTTGGAAACTTTTGCATCCGAGGAGTTATATATTCGAGCTCATTTGTGAAGTTGATCATCGATTATATTTTATTAAACTTGGTCTGGAGAATTATCTCACATTATCTGAGCCCTTGCTGATATATAAGGGTCAAATTAGTTCTTGAAGACTGATTCTTCCTTGGACTGATAATCAATTGATCGCTGCTCTATGATCAATTCCATCTTCATCGTGCTGTTGTATACGATCGAAGAAGGTTCTGAATTCTGGTTGCATTGAACTGAGACCTGCTTAGAGGTCGACTTCTTGGTTTAGTGAAATATACTGGAGCTGAAGGTAGTATCAATCGGACGGGTGATAAGAGGAGGAATCTCTTCGCAGTACAATACTGCTGGAGAGAGTTAGCGTTTGCAGCCAGTCAGCGACAACACTGATCCGCGTGAGCATACAGACAACACTAGAGACGCGGGCTCTATTCAAGAGCAGCGTGACTGCCAGCCGCGACTGCAGAGGGGCTGAAAACGTGGCCGGAAGCCACACGCGGCCAGCATAGGCCGTAACTACAGTGCGAGCCTAAGCTGCTGCGCACAAGGTAGCTGTGGGCCATCCATTAGTAGCTATCGTGCGGCCATAGCAGTAAACTGCAGAAGAGACAGCCGCCATTAGCATTCACGCCCAGGCATCACTGGGAAGGTGAGACAAGAATACCAGGTTCCTTTAAATGTTTGTTTTTATTTTGCAAATAAGAAACCAATGATAAATAAATTGTAATGTTTCCAGCACATCGAATAAGGAACGGATTCTGAAATTCATGCATTATTGTCAAACTTCGTATTATACTATCAACATATGCATTGTGTTATTTCAAAAACTACAAATTGAATTGATAGAAGTACATATTCAGTTTATTAAATATTCTCCTAGAAGGAAAGGTTCAGAGTTTCAGTGGTTTCAATAGTCAGAGCCAGTTAGGCTCGTTACAGTTCCACAGAGCAAAATACTGAGAATATTCACTAACTGCAAATCAGCGCCATATCACAATTGTTGTTGCCCACAGATGGTACATATTGTATGAATTGTACCAACAACAATGAAAATGCAAAAAAACCTTTAATGCCATGGAACAAAATCTTGGATTTCAACAATTTGACAATTGATCTTAGGGTTTTTGGGCTTGCCAAATGTGATGAATGGTCTGTTTTGGCCCAAATTGCTTCAAAAGTTCCTCTACCTCCTAAATTTGGCAACCTTCACCCAACTTGAGACCCTTGTAGATCTGGCCCATGATGTCAAATTTTGACGAAACAAAAGCCAAAGACTTTCTTTGATGCCTTGAATTCAATCGTAAGGTCCTTCTATCTCCAAAATGCACCCAACAATCAACTCAACCCAAATTGTCGCCCTTAGATCTAGGAAGGTGTTCACAAAACTAGAGCTCTAATATAACCTTCCACAAGAGACAATGGCAAGAATACCTTGCTTGATAATGGATGCTAGATTGAAGATTAAACATAAAATGAAAACAAGATGCCTTGCATATAAAGACAAGGTAGAGAGATAGGATTAGACAAGATTATGACATGTGTCATAATCCTATGTTATCAAACAATTAGATATGTATAAAATAAACTAGGACAAAAGAAGTAAATGCCAAAAAATAACATAAGATCTTATGACAACTAACACCTAGAAAGATTCCCTAGGACCTAAGTTGACATAAGCATGTGAATAGGACCTACAAGTGAACTAGATAGGTAATCTTCCAATTGCATGATTTCAGGAAATAGTTTAGAGGTGATAAGTCATGGCCATGTCAGGAAATCTGTCAGCATGTTGGCAGATCATGTGGCTAATATAGGAAATCAACATGACAGACAACTGTTTATGGAAACGAAAAAAAACATGAGGAATTTGAATCCAGTGAGAGAACACTCTTTTTAGTATATTTTTAGACTATAAGGAGATGATCTTCATGAACAGTTATGCAATGGATAAACACCATAGTTTCGCAAAGGTGTGGATCTGAGTCGCTTTCATTTCCTATTGTGTGCTTATAATTTCAAGGATATTTATGGAATTTTCTAGCAAGCACCTTGGTATGAAAGACCTACTCGAAGTTTTCATATGTTCTGGGACTTGATGAAGTGTAGAGATTCGAGAAATTGTTCTGAATTAAAAGACAGGCACCAGGATCATATAAAGCTATGTAACAAGAGTAAGCTCTTCTTATCATATAAATTGTTTTATTTGTTTATGCTATATTATTTGACTTTAATTATATTATTTGCCCCATAATTCGTATGTTCTTTGAATTGATGTAATATAATAATTTCATTTATCTGATGATAAAAAACAACGGATTCTTTTTAGCTGGTTATCAATTGCTAGGAACAGTCAATTAGACCATCTTGTTAGAATGTAAGACTTGAACAAAAGAGGTAGAAATGGCAAAACCTGCCTTGCGAATTTGACTATTTGGTATGTCTTCATGAAGCCCAGACGACTCTACATGCAAGGGTGACTGCAAAGATGTTTGTGAAGTTGAAGCCTTCTGATCTTTTGGCAGGCCCTCTGATTTTTGTAATTTTGGTGCATCTGAAGATTTCTTTAAGTCTACTCCAGACTTAATTGCTGCCAAAACATCTCCTTTCAAGAGCGTCCCATGAGGACCTGTGCTTTTAAGTGATGATGCATCCAATTTAAATTCAGCAAGAAGCCTCCTTACTGATGGACCAAATCTATGAGGCTGCCATTGTCGTACTCCTTCATTTTGTGCTATCTTTTGTCCACTTGTATCTTTCTTTACTTCTTGAGAAGGAGACTGGTTGGCTAAGCCATTTGCAAATTTAGGAATGTCATCTGGATTCTCTACCTGCAGCCATAGACCTTGTCATTTTCTGTCCAGTCTGCTCTCAAGAAAGAAGCAAAAAAAAATTAAGTCAAAGCAAATAATAAATATGATTGCATAAAAAACATAAATCAATATAACACCTAATGCAAAATACAAGTTGATATGTAGATACTATGACAGCATTTTTTTTTGTCTATTAATTTCTAATAAGAGAATACCATTTTTTTTTCTATTAGTGAGCAAGAAATTTGCAGCTGTAGAATGCATGCTAAGAACTTACAATTATGGCAAGAGGTTGCCCAACTGATACATCCTTTGAACCAGCGGGTATTAGTATCTTAGCCAAGTACCTGCAAGCTCCAAAATAATCATTAGAATTCCATATTCAAAATTAAAACTGTATTCTTTGAGAGATTCTAAAGTCCTGTGCATATCAGAAGTCATAGTATGTCAATCGGTAAAGACCATATAGTCAATAACAAACGATTCATTAAAAATTAGAAAAGAAAGCAAATGAATGTCAATACTCTCTAAGCATGCCATAAAAGATTTTTCAATACTAAATTTACCATAAGAATAAACAGAACGAGATGGAAGAGAAATTTTGAAGGCATATTCATAACCATGTGGACAAACTTGACTCAAACAAATAGTTAATGGATAAGAATTGCTGAAAATTTTAATCAGGATTATCTTACAATTTGTATAGATTCTAGACCACCATACTTTATAAAGTTTTTTCCAACAATAACTACTAGGACTAAGGTGTCATCTACCTTGTAAATCCTATGACATGGTTCGAACATCCTTGGAATGTGTCCTAAGGCACATAGGGTGTACTGGGAAAATATTTTGTAATATTTATTCTCACTACTGTAAGTAATACATTCATAAAAAGTGATGGATCCACTAGCAGCGGTAAAGGTGGGCTGTGAACACAATTATTTAATACTGTTTTCGCGCATGTGGATGCTTAAAATAATGTAATATCCCTTGCTAAATGATGGAGAAAGATGATTTTTCTACTCAAGGAATATTGTCAAACAAGTTGAATACAATCTGAAAAATGCCATAAACGAATTGTAGACCAAATATATATAACATATGATAGGCCAAACACATCAAATTTGCATCATATAGGACATTGGCATTTTGTCAAACACTTGCCATACATGACTC